>SOPF01027912.1:8161-56687 GCA_012979155.1 Hypericum perforatum
CATCAATATCCCATTCTCGATGATCATTGATTGGGGCCATTTAAGAATTATGTCCTTAGTCATTTAAGATCTCACATTCTTAATGACAACACTAGTTCATGGGAACACTTACAAGAATAAATGCAAACAATCAAACATTATATTCATTAAGTGTAATGCTGAAATAGTTGAATATGATCAAGTACAACGTCCTTAATATGATTGTCTCTAGGACATATATACTAACACTATGCTCCTCCAAATTCACGTTTTCCAACAACTATGGACCCTGTCTCTACCAATGGCTTCCCACCTAAATCTGTTTCCCGTAAATATCCGTCTTGGCCTGATAAAGATATATATTCGATGGATTCATCAGCTAGTGAAGCAGATGGATGGATGTTTTATTTAGCCAATAGTTGATTACGGATTGCGGAATATTTTATTATTTGGTTTTGTTAAGTTTTAGTTCGCAAATTCAATAAAAAAACATATATTTGTCCGACATGGGAGGAATTGATTTACAATTGTCTTACATTGCTTCCCATCTTCCTCTAAATGTAGTTGCTTTGTTACCGCAGGTAGGAGTGAGTTTGGTGCGGTATTGCGGTATCGGTATGAAATTTGATACCGTACTACATTTTTTTTCTTAAAAAAAATCAAACCGCGCGGTATGCAGTATAGTGAAAAACCGTACGGTGCGGTATGTTGCGGTGTCGGGGTAGTGCGGTATTGCGGTATACCGCGGTGCGGTGCAGTATGTTGTGGTATTATGCATGCGTGCGGTGTGGTGCTAAAAACCACAGCCGCACCCTCTTATCGCGGTGCGGTGCGGTAATTTTTTCGTTCTAAAATGTGCGGTTTGTTAAATTTGTGGTGCGGTATGCAGTATACGCGGTGTTTTGCTCACCCCTAACCGCAGGTCATAAATTGCTGCCGTAGGGATAAATGTTGACCTGCGACCTCATTTGGTCACTATCAAGTCTTTTGTATTACCAAATTTACCTCTTTCCTAATATGATTTAACTAGTTTGTGCTTTATTCGTCAAATTAAAATATTCATAAATTATAAATATACATTCATGATTTGAAATGTATCAAAATTTTATTCCCCTAATAAACATAGAGTCTATTTAGTTTCAAATTCACAACTTTTTTTTGTGGAGACTTTTAAATTCACACTTCGTGATAACCTAGTAGGTTTCAAGGAGGCATTGATTGAGAATAAGTGTTTTTAGGTTGTGGATTACTTTGATCGAGAAATTGTGAGTGAGATTGACTAGTGACAGACTTCCTTCATTCTATTGTTATCAAGGTTATGAATTAAATGTAGGGAAAAGTACAAAATAAATCTTGTGGTTTCGCGCTTTTTGACATATGATCCTGTACTTCAAAAATGTCAAAAAAGGCCTGATGTTAGCTTCGGAGTATCACTTTTAGTCCTCCAAACCTAAATTCGTCCCAAACCTATGGAAAATTACTTTTTCATCCCATTTTTTTACATATTAGTCCCAAATCTCAAATTCTTTTTCAATTATATTTATTATATCAAAGTAGTATTAAGTTTGGGGTCCACTACTTCCGAATTTCACCAACCGCTCAACATCAAAGTCGTAGATTTAGGTCTCACGGATCCTCTCGTTTTGAATCGCTTGATTCGGAGTACGTATGCGAAAGTTATGATTTTTCTACCAAAATGCGACGAACTAAGCCTATCAATCGCAACTCTCCCGAAACTCACCTAAAAACCCAGAAACGCTAACTCAAACCACAAAACACATAACAACAAAGTCGTACGCAATCGTGTCGCGGACAAACACAATTTGGAATCATCTAAATCGGGGTCCACACGAAAACGTTACACCTATTCCACCAAAGGACGACGAATTCAACTAAACAGTTTTAAAACCAATCGACACAAACACAATCAATGGTCGGACCTAGCGGTCACGACTATGACGAATTAACGAGGGGTGTAATAGAGAAAATCGGTGAATTTAGGCCAGTCGCTCGCTGCGGTTGTCGTCGAAGGCAGATAGCACGTGGACAAGCTGGGTGACGAGTAGGCGAGGAGGGAGTGGAGGGTGGGACCGTGGGATATGGCGATGGAGAGCGCGTGGGAAACATAGAACGCGTGGATTGCGTACGACTTTGTTGTTATGTGTTTTGTGGTTTGAGTTAGCGTTTCTGGGTTTTTTAGGTGAGTTTCGGGAGAGTTGCGATTGATAAGCTTAGTTCGTCGCATTTTGGTAGAAAAATCATACTTTCGCATACATACTCCAAATCGAGCGATTCTAAAACGAGAGGATCCGTGAGACCTAGATCTACGACTTTGATGTTGAGCGTTTGGTGAAATTCGAAAGTAGTGGACCCAAAACTTAATACTACTTTGATATAATAAATATAATTGAAAAAGAATTTAGGATTTTGGACTAATATGTTAAAAAAATGGGATGAAAAAGTAATTTTTCATAGGTTTGGGACGAATTTAGGTTCGGAGGACTAAAAGTGATACTCCGAAGCTAACGTCAGGACTTTTTTAGTCGTTTTTAAAGTACAGGATCATATGTAAAAAAATGCGAAATCACAGGACTTATTTTGTACTTTTCCCTTAAATGAATGCGAAAGTTTTTCAAGGATACACAACCGTCCAAGATGTTGTGATTACGGTTCATAGTTTTTGTAGTATTCCCATCCCAATTTCAGTTTTTATATTGCTGAAGGATGATTACTGAAACTTTTGCAATCCCTTCATTTGATGTGATCTTTACATAAAGATGTCCTTATACTCGTTGACAAGAGTATTTTGATTTTAAGTTGACGCTTTTACAAATTACTGTCTTAGGTAGTTATATGTGTTTGTAATGGTTCTAATTATGTTTCGTGTAAATTGTAGTCATAAGTTTATGTGGTAGGGAGTTTGTTCGTACAGTATATATAACTTGATTTTTCCTCCTACGCGTTAATATTTTATGGACTTGGAACTAATTTTGTAATTCACCGAAAAAATAGATGAAAATGGTACGATCATTATGTACCTTTCATTCTTTATTGGATGAGTTTGTGACGTAATGTACTCTGCTACAAATATGTCGTATTTATTTAACACATAAAATTCATATAGAATAATATCGGTAAGATCGGGAAAAAAATATTACTTAAAAAAAATTATCACACTTTATACTTATTTTCTTCAAAAATATTAAAATTAATATTTTGAATAATAAATACATAAATAATAAAAAAATATTTTGTCTATATTTAAATTACCAAAATTTCGACTAATAACATCTTTGAAATGCTTCTGCTAGTAACGTCTTTGAAATGATATAATCATTTAAAAATTATTATTGAGAATAACATTTGATTTGTTATCTTCTTACAACAAAATAACAATCATAATAACTATTTGAATTTCATTGAGAATATGAATGATGATGTCAAATTCATCAAATAAATAAGTGTAATACAAAATAATGTCTTAAAATATATTTTATAAATTTGTAAAATTAATAAAAATATTTGTATTTATTAAAAATTATTACTTTACCGAAATTTATACTAATTTTTTTAAAATATATCTTTTGTTATAATAGAGTAGTTATCATATTTTTTTACTTTGGTCTTAACTTGGGACAAAAAAAAATATCAACTTAAAAAAATTATTATTTTAGAGAATCACATTACATAGATTTTAGTCAGAAAGAAAATTTCATTGTAAATTAGATTGTGTAACAATAGCGGTCGACATATGAAGCCTAATTAACACTCTCCGTGCAATATTTTGCCAACTAGACCTGGTCAAATTAACTGTCGTCTAACATTTAAGCATGTCATTGATTTTGGAACTTCACTGGGCAGTTTGGGTGGAAGGCGAAAAAGACCCCCACCCCCGGGGCTCCCGCAGATGAACTCTGGAATTTAAGCATATTCCTGTTTCTTTGGACATTTTCTTTGGATTCAGATTCCCGGGGATGGTCTACCCATTGACGAAGAGATAGAACTCACCAGAGGCGGAGTCAGAAAATTTAACGAGTGGGATAATTTTTTATTTTTTAAAAATTTAATTCCAATTTTTAGTTTGATTAATTTTTTATGGGTTAATTTTTAATTTTAATAAGAACATACATTAAAAATATAACAAATTATTAAACGTTATATTTTTTAAGGGGAGCAGTTGACCCACTATCATATACATAAGCTCCGCCCCTGGACCTCACGGGGACATTTATACTTAAAAATTTTGGTAATGTGTTTTTAATTTTTATGGGTGAAACTGGGAGTGCAAATAGGCGAATGGATCCTGATTCAGATTTATTTGTTTAAAAGTGGATCTGGCTACGGACCTACGGTTCAAGATTTACTGGAATATAGTTTTAGATCCATGAAACTGGAACCTTATTCAGACCCATTAACTGATTGTGTTGAACAGGGACGTAGGGTGAAGGATAGGCCGTGTATCAGCCTTGTGAGGTCAATTGGGTTGGGTTTTCTCTATATATACGTCCATAGAAATATGTTTGCGCCTGTATGTAACTTAGGATCCGGGTCCGGATCCAGAGATCAAGTTCTATTTTCAATTTTCAGATCCGTTTGAAATTAGGTTTTGCGAGGATGTAGTAATCACAATCCTGGCACTTATCTTGCCCCAGTGGTCACCAGTCCTTTCCCCACGAGAATTCGATTCCACAAAGAAAATGATGTTGATGCCATTTATGTGATGCCCTAGGGGGAATTGGATTCACACCTGATCTTTCAAGAATAAAGATATCAAAGCACTAACCAACCGTCGTTGTTCCGAATGACTTGGATTCCATAAAGTTTGGTTCGACAAAATTCGACTCTGGTTTAAAAAATATATTATACACTTAGGTGTATAAATTGGCATTCAATAACAAGAAGGTTCCTCATCTGGGGCAGACGCAAAACTAACAAAGATATGTCTAGAGCCAATGTCTTCCAAGCCAGGCAGCCACAACAACAGTTCGGATGGGAGGCCTCGAGCGAGTACCACGAGCACCTAACCAGGATGGCTCGGACTCCTACCCTCCTCCCTGAACCCTCTCACTACCCAAATGTCCACATGATCTTCAAACACAAAGAGGCATATGAAGAAGAAGACAGTGGCGCATACCAGGAGCAGCAGAGGCCAAGCCCCATCAACCACAAAGCTGCAAAGAAGGTTCAGGTGACTGATCGACAAGAAGTTATCGAGGAAGATCGCAATGGCAACGTTGTCGAGGTCATCGAAGAGGATGTGAACTATGAGGCGGATAGCTTCATAAAGAAGCAGCACAAGGGGTTTGAGCTGCGCAAGTGGAAGACTTTCAACTTGCATTAGTGCGTGCATTTGGCAGACAGAAGTGTTTCCTATGCAAGGATAAACCCTAAGGAGGTTAACATAAATAAATAAGTTGCATGTCCACCAGATGATAGTGCAACTTCTTTCAGGATTCATCAAGTAGCTCATATGCCATGTTATTCAGCTTAATGTTTATAAGTTATGCAACCTATTAATAATAGCATTTTGACCATGAACTTATTGCCTCATTACTGCTAAACACTTTCCGTAATGACATTTCTCTTCTAAAATACAACAGATTTAGCAGGACTTGGCTTAAAATTACCTTTCGTTAGATTTATGGAAGTTTCTAAAACCACTGCGCCACTGAGCAGCAATGATACTATCAGGTCAACAATCTCATGTTATGATACAGGCAGTTTTTGCAACTTTACAATTGAGTGCCCGTTACAAGGCCAAGGCACCAGTTACATCAGTCGGGTAAATCGGCATGGGCCTTTCTTACTGTATCGATCATGGTGCACAGGAATTTACTCAGTTCGCAACTACAGGGAGTTGACAGAGCAGCATGTGTCAAGAACGGAAGTTTCCGCAGCGCTCTTCCACTCAAACCCTGCAGAGGGAATGAATGAAGTGATGAGATCAAAAATGTTCATTGCCATCTCTTTGCTGGAGTTTGATCAGTAAAGGATACCAAAGGATCTAATATTCTTACTTCGCATGCTTCTGTAACTTCAAGAAGCTGTTTGTACAGGTTTAGCAATGGTTGGTCTTCCTGACTATGAGATCCATTCAGTGTGTCCTTCAATGTTGAATAATTTGGAAGGATGGAGCCATCAGAGGCCTGCAGAGATTTACTGCCAAGTTTACATAACAAAGAATACACAACTCTTTGTGGTGTAGATGATCAGACAGAAGATTATACCCGGAAACTCAATATGATTCCTGTTCGAACAAGTTCCTGCAAACAGGACCTTAAAATTTCATAACGTGCTTGAAGAGTTGGAGGCCCGACATATGCCTTAATATCTGCTCGGTCAACAAATGCTATATCTGCAACCCAGCAAACAGTATATATTACAGTCAACACCGTGTTGCCTTCATTTTGCAATTTGTGGATATTAAAGCATTGTAGCTTGAGAGGACTGAATTAGTCCAACTGGGAATCAACCAAATGCAAGTATTTGGCAAAATATAACAAAATTGTAGCTAATGAAGACAAGTCAAAAGCTACAAATGGCATTTTCAGAAGGAAAAAAAAAGATGGAAACCTAACCAATAGCAGTAGTGATATTTGACGTTGTTAGAACAATCACATTGGGTGAAGATTTCAACTTGTCCATTTGGGTTAGTAGCGCATTGACAACCTGCAATAATTGCACGCCATTTGTTGTCAATGACTTGTTCACTTCCCCAATACTGCAATATTAATCAAGCAACATTCTTGATTCAACATTTAAAACAATATAGTGAGGTAGAAGAAGTGGTCATACTCGAATTGAATCTGAAGGCTCTGAACCCGACAAAGCAGCTTTTCTGGCAGCAGCCAGGCTTTCAACTTCATCTGAAATGTTATAGTAAAAAGGTTAACATAGTTTTACAGTGAACATAAATAGGTCATTGTGCTTCTCAAGGCAAAGGAGTACAAACATCACGATAGATCTCACCAATCAAAACGAATACTAGATTGGTTTCTTCTTCAACCATTTCTTGTATCTTTTGGAAAAGCTTTGCGACCTGATGCAATACCCAATGCCAATAGCAGATTACCAAAAGATACACTTTTCTATTAGAATGATTACAACATCACAACCAAAATAATTCCAAGTGCAGCAAACAGTTTCAACTCTTGTGGAAGAAAATGCAGAATAGAAACTGAAAATTAGTAGTCACCAAAGCTTGAGTAGAATGAAAACGGCAGTGCCAGTTCAGTGAAGGAAAAACCCAACTTAGTCTCAAGAATTTATCGAGGTTTACAAAGGACCATCACCTACCAGTTTGCCGCTTTCTGAGAACCATTTGCTGAATAAAGAATGAGCATTAACTTCTACTAATTGGCTTTGCGGATATCTGATTGAAAAGGAAGCAAGCAACATGTGTCAGAGTGAAAAAGAAGGTTAACAAAAAAATAAGACTCTGAAGTTCTTTAAGATTCATCAACAAGAAGAGCAAGCAAGAACTCACTTGGACTTGAATCTCACTGATAGTTTTTGAGCCAATGCCTTGCATAAAGATGTCTTGCCAGTTCCTGGAGGTCCATGTAAAAGAACGATGCTAGAACACAAACAATTGCATCTTTTAGTTGTTTGTTCAGAACATTGTGATTGGACTTGCAAATATCACAAGATTTTCCCTATCTCCTTACCGGTTCCATGAAACGAGGAAAGGATTGACACCCTTTTCAGTGAAGAGCAATGCACTTGCTGCATACTTTAGCAACCTCTGCTTGAGGCCAGATTCGAAGATCAAGCTGGAAGCAGACACAAAAATCAGTTGAATATCACCAGCCAAAACACCAACCAGACATCGACCCACGTACCTTTCCCACATGCCATCAAATTCCTTGGCAGGAAGAATCCACTCGTTGAAGATAGCCAGCTGGCCATCCCCACTTAACTCCTCACACGGTCCTTCCTCGCTAAGCTGGCCAAAAGACAGTCAACCAAAGCGACACTTACATCTTTGCAAGAAGTAGAAACCACATTCATCCAAAAAGAACAGAATTTAACCTGAAAGACGTGTACAATCGGCTTCACTTGCCAGAACAAGATAATGTCGTGGTTGTTAACCCACTCTTCTGCACGAATATAAACAACGAATGGAACATCACCCCCATACACTCACAACTAGCAATGTGGTAATCCCAACACAACCCCTCAAACAGCAAAATTAACAGCACACATACCAGTGTCGCAAATACAGATCCGCTGTACATTGTCCACCAGGAACGGATCGTCCATAGGCACGGGAACGGGACCATCCACGTAACTTAAACACCTCTTCTCCAGCATTCTACCTCACCAACACGCGAACTCAAGCAGTGAGATAAATCAGAACAAAACTCAACCCAACCCTAACACCAACCAGATCGACAATGTACCTTTCTACAGCTAATCGAACATCTTCAGAGCGAGCCGTGCTCGACGGCTTCAAGCAAACTTCAACTGAACAAGAAGACCCCGAAAAAAACACACATTAACCAAATTTCTTAGAATATACTAAACAACAGTTAAAAGAGAGTGCGTTACCGGAGACGGGGAACTTCTCTTGGGAGAGGAACGGAGGAGGAGGAGGTTGAGGAGGAGCGACGCCGTTCGGGTCGGGGAATGGGGGATCGGGTGGGCCCAGCGCGTAGATCTCCATCGGAGTAGAGGTGGTCATCTGAGCGCGTGAGAGAGAAGGGGAAGGAGAGGAGGAGAGAGGAGAAACCCTAGGGAAGCGGGTGGTGGCCCACTGGAAGAGGGAGGATACCTTTGTTTTGAAACTTTGGGCGGGAACTAGAAGAAGAAGGTTGTGTTTTAGTTTCTTCTCTTCTTTCTCACCCTCCCTCGTCTTCATTTCATTTTCTTCCGTCTTTTTTTTAGGTGAGTTCATTTAATTTGGGTTTAAATACTCCAAGACTCTATAAATTATAGGGAAAATATTCATAGATTAATAAGATTTGGAATAATGTCACGAAAGTTGGCTGTAAGATTTAAATGTATTTAAGAAAGTATAAATTTTGAGATTTGTGATGGACAAAATATCGCTAGAAAAATTATTCTCTAAATAGAATTCGAAGAATGTTGGATTCGGATGTAAAAGTCTCATAGGGTAATATAGTTTGCCATAAGATGATGGAAATGTTACAAGGCAGTTTTTTAAAATATTCGGTCCCTTTACTTTGTAAAAATATACTTTGAGGTAACTTTTCATTTAAATTTAGCTTTTATCTGCCCCGGGTGACCTTTCGTCCAACAGCACAAGGGTGGGAAGAAGTTTGGGAAGTCCAGATTCAATTTCTGGCACGTCCTAATAGAATAGATATTAGAATAGGATCTCAAAAAATTTAGCTTTTACCCATCAGTCCATTAAAAAAATGCAATTAACACTTACTAAAAAATGAAGAAAATGGAAAAGGAATGGAAAATATTCTTGAATTGTGAGATGAGGACAAAGGCCGAGGCGTTGAATGAAAAATGCAATCAACGGTCAACGACGAGGGCCTGGAGCTGGGTTGTGTTCGCCAAGACTGAAGAGGGAGAAAGGGCAGCGAGAGAAATTTTTAATTTGCTTCGAATAAACGTTTTAATTTTATTTTGAGTTTCTCGTCATTTTAATTTTGTTTTAGCCTTCTTACCGATTTCAGAAATTTATATTAAGTACATTTTTTAAATTATCAGAGAAAGGTGAAACTATGTTTTTCAAAAAATGAAAACAATTTTGTAGGCAAAAATTTGGTACAAACAATTTAAAAATTAGTTCTGACCTAAAAGAAACTATATCGCGAATCAAAAAATCTGCAAGTATTTTACTCTAATAAGAATAGCACGAGTACTGCAATATTGAGCACTGATTCAAATGACAAAATCAATGGATAGGCTTACAACAACCTCATCCAATAAGTTGATCCAACTTATTATATTCACTTTACTGAGATCTATGTTAAAGTAAAAAATATTATCAACAAAATTATATCCTACATAATTTAACTGTACTCGACTTTAAATTCGACAAAGAATGGTAAAACTCGAAATAAATAAAACGGCATAGCAGCAACCAACGACAATCAAATAGACTTGATGACCAGACAAAATGGATATGGTCCTTGCTAACAGCTTTATCTCCCATGACAACCCACCACACGAGGCTCTAGTTCAACCAAACACAGCCACATGTCCCCCACCTAGACTCTCTCCTTCTCTCCCTCTCTCTCTCTCTCTCTTGATGAATGAAGCAATGAGACATGAAGCAGAAGAAGTTGGACACCAAAGTTGATCGTCATCATCATCAGCAGCAGGAGGAGCAGGACAAGATTGAGATTCTCAAAGCTGTTGCACAAGCATGGCACGCACGTTCAACCACGAGCAGGTCGGCCAACGAGAGCGATGCGAGCCGGAGGAGCTTCCTGGCCGCGCCGTCCCGGTTCAAGCTCGAAGCAATAGCCAAGTCATCGGCCAAGGCCGCTGGCGGCGCCAGCTGGGACTTCAAGCAGTCCCTGTGGGATTCGTACGAGATTGTGGCTGTGAGCAATAGGCTGGAGAGAGGGCTGGTGTCGGATTATCCGGTATCTGGGTCAGGAGACGATCAAGGCCAAACGGTTACGAGGAGGAAGAAGGAGAGCAAGAACAGCCTTAGGAAATTGTTCAATCATATATCGTCGAGGAGGTTCAGTGAGGTTGCTGCTCCTCCAGATGATACTAATGATGATACAAATCAATCATATTAAGATTTGTTTTCTCATTTAGAGGTTTCCCCTGTAGAATCGTGGCTTGTCAACAAGGAGTGATGAGCCTAAGACCATAATTGACTTCCTTTGTGGCAGATTGCCAGTGTTTTTCCAGCTGGGACTTGTTACAATATTAATGTTCTTGATTTCTCTGTCATATGAATGATTCCTGGATAAGATATTCATTTGTCCATCAAAGAAATTCACCCGAAACCGAATGCAACAACAAGAACAATTAAATAGAACTAACTGCTCACTACCACCAAGTATAAAAGTTAACAGGATTTCCAGCACTTCATCCCTGAGCTCATCCTAGTTGAATATGACACATCACTATTGGATTCCTACTAAATGGGTCCCGAAGAAACAAAACGTACATGGCAATGTGGCATATACTATATGCTAGACGAGGTTGTGCCCGATTGCCACAGTCGGGCAACTAGCACAACATAGAGGTTCGTCCATGGAAAGACGCTCGGTCCAATCAAGCAATGGTGTTGTGGCTTCCCACAGAACCAAAGAGTTCGAGAATTTTCGGATGTTTACGTATGTGATGAGGCCCCTTGAACAACAAATCTTTTGCTTCGAATAGTCTGCCTTCCTTAGAGAAGGCTTCAAAGATATGTAGATATGCTGCAAGAGAAGGGAACTCCTTGGCACTCAACGCCTTGAAGAAACGAGCTACATCCTCCACAGTCCCATACTTAGATACGTAGAGCACAAAAGGCTCGGCATAAGGCGGCTGATTTTGAACCTTCATTAGACGAAGAAGGTTCAATGCTTCGTCCAGTTTCCTAGCTTCGAGAAGCTGATCAATGAGGAGCACGTATGTATGTCTCCGAGGTATCACGAGCGCCTTATTCACCAACCCCTCCAGCAACGTGTACGCTCCATCTATCCTTTTTTGACCAAGCAAACCATCTACCAATACTTGCAACAGAGCAGGATCAGGATCACAACCCTTCTTCATCATATCTGCAAAACAAACAAATGCCTTATCGATCTGTTTTTTATCACAGTGCCCTTGGATCAAAATGGTCCATGTCTTCAGATCTGGTGTACAACTATCAGCTTCCATATCATCAATAACCTTGCACGCTTCTTCCAATTTATCAGCCTTACAAAGCCCAAAAATCAATTGACTGTATGTGATGTTATCTGGCTTGAACCCTGCATTTCTGATAGCCTTCATAACCTTCTCCGCCTCATCGAATTTCCCGGCACTTGTTAATGACCGGTGTATCACATCATACATGGCCTTTGATTGGGAACCCCCCTTCTCCACGTACTTCTTTACAACTCGATCGACCAAACTAATATCAGGTTGATCACCTCTGGAAATAGCGCCCAAGAGAAACGTGCAATTTTGAGCCGAAGGCTTGAACGGCCCGTCCATCATGAACTCGTAAAGCTTCACCGCATCTTCTACCATTTTGAACTTCTGAAACTTTCTCGAAACCTTAGTATACGTATCTATATCCATCTCGTGACCAAAACTTTTCATCTCCTCAAGAACACTCCAAAACTCATGGACTGAGTCATCCCTAGCAAGCCCCCTCAAAACAGCATTATACGTGACGACACTATGTTCGTAACCATCGCACCGACCAACCCAACGAAAGAACCCCAAAGCCTTTGACGGCTGTAACCTAAGCTCCCTCAACACCCGAACCACAAATCCGTCACTCAACGCAATCCCCATATCCCCCAATTCTTTCTCGACCTCCGAACCCCATTCGACCCTCGAAGCTACACCAACCACTGCTTGTACCATGCCAACCACGGCATTTTCCTTTACCATGGAATCGTAATAACCGGTCAACGCCATGGCATCCCCCTTCCCCTTCCCTTTCCTGAAATCCCCCAAAAGGTTAATATAAGTCTCCTCATCTAACAACACCCCTTCCTCTTTCATCTTCCCCAAAGCAACCCAAACCAACTCCTTCGAATCCATCGAAGCGAGTGATCTCAGCAACAAACTATACATAGACGAACTGGGTCTAAACCCGACTCTTTCCACCACCCAATTGAAGAAACCCCACGCCTTTTCCGGTTCTTTACTGACCTTTTTCAAGACATAAAAGATCCTATCGTGGGTCCATTCCGTGTCCGAAGACTCCAACGACTTCGCCACCTCGTTGGACCAAGCTCGCGTTGCAATGAGCTCAACGGGTGAGGGGGAGCTTGACGAGAAAGAGCAGCGAGACCCGGGGAGGTGAAAGGTGGGAGATGGAGAGCGAGTCACCTGAGTCAGGAACGGCCGAGTTGGGGAGACCCGGTGGGAGAGCTTCAAGTATCCGAGGATCGTTGTCCTAACTTGGTTTTTCATTTTTGGAGACTCAAAGAGAGAAAAGTAAGACTTAAAGAGGGAGAATAAAAATAAATAATTAATTAATTATGGGAAGAAGAAGAAGGGTTTAGGGTTTTGCAATGGTTTTAGAACTTCGGTGGACTTGGGCCGATTTAGTTTTGGGGCCTAGTACATTTTGGTCTGTTTGCAACTCCGTAAACCAAATATTATCACATTGTCCTCAAATAATTATTTAAATAGAATAATATTTTGTTCCATATCATTTATATAACTGGACTGATCTTTATTTCAATAACTGGTATGATATTATAACTAAAAAAATGAAAAGTCTACATAGGCATTCCACTGACAAAAAGACAGCAAAACTCAAGGTAGTCCATATGGTCATAGTCAAGAGATGTATAATACTAATAAACTATTTAATCTCTCATGCATCCTTAGTAAATATACCCGTTGCTATAAATTTTTCGTGGAAAAAAGTCAACGATATAATGAAAGATCGTGCTATTGTTAAAGCTGGGAAAATTGGTAACAATGTAACAAAGAAAGATCTCGTTTCACATAGCTTAAAATGATGTCCGCAGTAGTAAATAATTTGCACGAATTTGCAAAATTTTACGAATCTACATAACTAAAATATCCGTGCAAAAAGTAATTGACTTCCATCTAAATAGTTTCAATGTCCTCGACTTGAAGATGTCGGGTTAGTGCTTGGTGGGGACGAACTAAGAGAGGACGGGGGAGAGTTGGCAATTGAGTTGAAGGATGAGGTTAAGGTTAGAAAATAGTTGTATTAAGATGACCACATTATTAATTACAAAAGTTGTACTATTATTATCATCATCGTCTCACTTCATTCAAAAGTGTGTCTAGAAATTATCACTAAAAATATGTCCACATTAGTAGAGAAAATTCTAAATTTAAATGCAAAATATTATTAGTCCGGATAAAACTTGGTATCATCAAACATGTATAACCTTGCAGCAGAAATGTTTCTCTTAACGGATAATTCCAAGAATAATATATGGTTTAATTGGAGCATAATTGTGGCATAGGAACCTGAGTCTGACGCCGGACATTATACGGGTTGATTTAACTGATGAAACGACAGAAACTTATTGTGAAAGGAATAAAATAAATTCACGGATGTTCTTAACTTAGAATGAAACAGTTTAACAGGGAATTCCGATGTTTAGTTAAAGTATGATCATCATACCAAACAATAAAATAATAAAATGGCCGGCGTATCTAAAAAAAACCAGCAAATATTGCTCCCAGGAAATGAAACATTATTGTTGGCCATAATTCACGTAAAAAGATGCGGGAAGTTCCTTTGACAGGAAAAGGAACATGAAAAGGAGCGAGAATAGTGGACGAAGAAATGCAACGCTTTAGATTTCAATCATATTAACGTTAGTATATTCGGTCGGACTAAACGTGTTTGGACAAAAATAGAACTCGAGTAGAATTTTGGAAACAAGATGATATAATGAAAGACAACACAAGCAGACAACATCCACCCTTGGTTGTCTTCCACGCCAAGTTCTGTAGTAGTTTCTTTCTTTCAACCCCACCGTTTTTCTTTTTACCGAAGGAGGGCGTGCTAAGAACCCACTACTATGTTCTATGAAACGTATCCTTATCCTTTTAGTTTTAGTGCGAAGTGGTACAATGGTCCAGCCCAACATTATCTCCACAACGCTTTCAATTCTGACATATTTGTTTTGGAGAAAATTTAATCAAATGACATAAGTTATATAGGTATTGTAGAATTGTGAAGGGTTAATTTTTTTTTTTTTGAAGTTTTAAAATAAGCAATTACTGAATCAAATGGAAAGAACTTGTATTCAAATGCTATGCGAATTGCATTTCATTCAGGAAATGTAAACTAAAAACATTTTTTTTATAAGTAATTTGGGACGTTTGTACACTTCGCACACCAGAAAGTCTAATAGGGGAACAGATGGAGAAAACGCAAGAAATACCTGCTGCTAAAACTAGCTACCGACTGATATCTTGTAAACATACAGCAGACAAAACCCATCCAAGCCTGGGCTAGAATCGAAAGATCATAGCAGAAAACAATCATAGTTCTATTATGAATTAGTCATAAGATATAATTTTTTTATCTCGTGTTCATTTAGGCGAAAGTGATGTGAATAAAAAATTTAATTCATTTCTATTTGAATAAATTAAATTTTATATTTTTAAAAAGGACAAAACCCATCCAAATAGTGTCCGATGTTCCCTTAAAAAGAGCAACATGTTTACCATTAGAATTATTAGGTTGTTCTAATTTTAAATAAGATTTTTTGACTTCAAATTATAACAGATGTAATAATGTTAAATATTTGTTAAAAATAATCATTATACCAAACCAAAAAAATATAAGGAGTTGACACTGAAATAAACATGAAGAGTGGAATGTCTTGAATTCGACTGCATCAAATTAAGCAGGAATTATAGGTCAAAAAAGCTCCATGTGCAATATTCCCTTCATTATATAAATTCCGCAAAAGGGTTGGTCTACTAACTTTCACTTTAATGTTTAGGACCTTAGGAATTAGGATACCAAACTGAATTGATGAAATTCAAACCTGAGATCTTGTCCAAAACGAAACATCGTGTCGCATCAATTTTCATTGATCAATTAGTTGTTTAATTACAGTCCCGTCTGAAACAGGACCATAAAAGTGAAACGGGAAAGGACATGGAAGAGGAAACGAAAACATTTCAAAAGCATCCTAAAAAGATTCTTTTGGTGTGTAATTAAGCACGGAGAAAAAGGGAGTCCACAACTTTAGGGCACCATGCTTTTGTTTGCCTTCAGAAAAATAAACCTTCACTGTCTAAAGTCCAAAACCAACGCTTTTTTATCTCCTTTTCTCCTGTGGAAACGTGCCACCACCTTAACCTAAAAAGAGAAGAACATGCATGCGGGAATATATGTTGACAACACATATATATGCTTGCTAAATTTGGATTCAGTCATCGTTTAGTAGATATGATGATAATGATTCTTTATTCATTTCTCATGATTAAGTAATGAAATATCTTTTCATCAGATCTAAGTAAACTTGCTTTTCTGAAACTAAAAAAAAAAAAATAAGCTATGCAATTTTTGGAATTATCAAATTTACTAAAATTCGATTAGTCAATTCACATTTCTAATAAATAAAAAAATTCGATTAATAGGAAAACAAAATTTAAAACTGCCTAAAAATCTTGAAATCTAGAACAGCCAATTTATTGTCTCTTTTTCGAAGTCATCATATATAGTAAGAAGAACTTTGCCACTATTTGAGATTACATATTTAGTCAATTTTCGATTAGTCAATTCATTTTATCACGCATCACGAAAAGAATGTACATCAATATGCTTTCTATATAAATCCCTCTCTTGCCTCCACTTTTTACACATATCATTTCATTCCATAGCCATAATTGAACTGATCTACCAGCTTGTTCTTGTCTATAAACCTTCAGACCAAACAAATTAGTACCATAAAAAGTCAGTTCTTGTCCCAATGGTTGTAGCATTTAATTTCGTTCTTATCAGAGTACTCGTCGTCATCATCCTTCCTCGCTCCTACTACAACTTGGCTCACAGCTAGACTTGTTGGAGGCAATGCATCATCTGTATGCAAAAGGGGAATCAAGCGCTCCTGGTCCGAATTTGGCTATCTCCACTAAAATAATTTGTTTGTTTCAACTCATGCATATTTTTTACACAGGATAAGATCAGCTTACCTGCTCTTTCCACACCCATCGATCAATCTTCTTCTTCTTGTCTTCTTTCCGCAATTATATTAATTTCTCGTGTTATTTGGTAATATTAGCCTATGTAGTTTGATTGTTGTGTAGTTTAGCTCATGAGATTATTCATTCCTTAAAAAGAAAAAAAAAATATCAATTATCCCCAGTACTGTACCCAATTTGTAGAGGTATGGATAGTATGCGAGGTCGATGTATGTTTACTAATTATCTGTAATTTATAGTTCCCTGCAGTTAATGATATTAGAGTTGTGTGGGTCATTTCTCTCCATAGAGAAGATTGGAACCTATAATAATTCCAAAAAGATAGAAAGAAAAAAAATCGTTCAAGAACTTTTTCGGCTTTCCATCTCGTATTGGATTTATCAAAGGAAATAACTTGATAGTTGAGTTGTTCTATAAAAGATCTCAAGTAATCAAAAACACAACAATTAAATATTTGTAGAAATAATTTTTATCATATTTTTTAAATTTTACCTAATTTAAATTTAGATTAGCTGATGTAATAAGTATTATCACGAGCTCCAAACACAAAATATCATAGCTTAAATCTGTAAGCTTTCATGGCATTTAATTTGGGATTTGAAGTTCAGAGTTATAAGGAGTTACATGGGAAATTACTGTAAATTCAGCCACACTCGTTAGCTGTTTTCCTTGTTCAAAGTCATGAGGTGGTGAAGTCAACTATCCTACGTGACGTGACATAAGAGTTGCATAAATTTGTAAGGATCTTAATGAAAAATTAAATTTAAATCATTGTTTGTCATAGCTATGAAAAATTTACTGAAAATTTAAGCTGTATTTTTTGCTGGTTCGAGATATTAAATAACACCAGTGAATTTTCTAAATGTATTGGCATTTTTTGTAAAATGAAAACTTTAATAAAGCTTAAGAAACAAAGTAAATCATGGGAGATCTGTAAACATGATTTTTTTGTAAAAATAAATCAGAACTTTATTAAATAAGAAAATAAAAAAAGTTGTATCATTACTCAAACCTCAAAACTTTACGCAAATGTTATTCAAACCCAACCTAAAGGAGAAGTCAAGAGTAAGCTTATACTACAAGTCTACAATCTTGGACAGCCAAGTCGAATACGCAATTTTACGAGGCATCAATTAATTGCAAGTCTCAGTAAAAAAAACGATGTCGCCGCAAAATCCTATGGAAAAATCAACAATGAGAAAAAGAACGCGTACATCAAAAATTCAAATCAAGTCGCATTCGTTCCAGTTGGCTCGCCAGAGTCGGAGTCGTCGGGGGAGGAGGGTGACAATCGTGGAGAACGACGATTAAAGGAGAGAGGGGAGATAGAAAATAATATTAATGTTTTTTGAGAAGCGTATAATGATTTTTTCTATATGGCGATTTAGTGTTTTACTGAATATTTTACCAAACACAAACTAATCCCTATTATGAAAGGTTGTATCAAATGTGTTTTACATTCGAAAGATTGAAAATTACTACTTTTAAGATGAATCCTTCCTTGGCAAACTAACCGAGTACCAGTCAATTGCCATTTCATCTTCTTATTGGCTATTGCTGACAGTGGTACTTCTCAATTAGTTACCGTTACTTGCTGTTTTAAGTTGTTTGGCTATCTGGGTCGTTGCGTTTGAAGTTGTTTTGTCTTTCCATCCTTTGGGGGAACCTCACTAGTTGGCTTCGATTTCCTAAGTTCTAACTTCTAACCAGTACTTCCAAGGTTGCCGACATTTTGGAAGAGATCTATATCCTTTCTTATTTGACACCTTTTTTGTACGATTTTGATCTTTGAGCTTGTTTTTATAACCTTTGTAAAGCATTATCATCTAATAATATCTTTTACATTCGTTCATGTGTTTTTCTTTTTTTTTTTTTGAGAAATTGAACGAATGAGAATGCAAATCTTCTGTATATTTTTCTTGGAGGACTGTATGTTTCTATTGTGGTATTGCCTATATGTTGATTAAATTGATTTGCCTCAATTTCTTGGGTCTGGGTTTCCATCTTCAGATGGAGACGTAGACATGGAAATAGTGGTTCTTCATAGCCAGAAGGTGCAGAAGGGATCTGTCCACCTGCCATGACTATTCTTACGCGCAGCTAGGACATTGGTTCTGACACTTGATCCACGAAACTGGCAGATTTCGGACTTTGGCGAGATAGTGGACCTGGAAAAGATGGACAAGGGATAGAGTCTCAATAAGCAGAAGCAGAATGAATTAGTGTCTACATAAATATGGCTGTCGAGATTGAGTAGTCTAAAGGAACGATGAATTATCATCAATTCATCATTATTACGGTATTAATATCACTTGTGGTCTACACATCGTGTGTTAGATTCCAATTCCTGGAATTAGCAGGACCTGCGAGTTGCGATTCCAATACCAAATGAATTCCCAAATGATCTGTCCCCTTCAATTACTTGACAATTTTGATGCTACCGCAGGGAATATGCAGATTCCAGATGACCATTTCTCGATCAAATCGCCGGTTCAATGTAAATAGAAACGCGGTTTCCAACGAAATGAACAAGACAACTTCGTAGTAAACTAAACAGCAAGATAGCTATCATCATCCGAAGGAAACGGAAGTCCAACGGTTCAACAATAAAAATAAGTTTACCAGTATATGGTACACGATTTCTCACTCAAGCTAAATGTACAAGACAGAAAATCAAAACATTTTTGATACCATGTTAAAATCTTCATCCAACACAATTAAGTTGATAGATTTTAAGTCACCACACTCAACATCTCCTAAGGTTCAATAAACCCCTAGAAAAACTAATGGCTAGAATTCTCATGATTTATAGTTCAGATGTAATCATGTGCTCCTAGAACAAGTAACTTCATCTGCACCTTCAAGATGACCACTCCATGTAACCAAACAAAAGCAAAAGCTGAATCATTTGGACAGCAACCATACTTACATAGACATGCATCCTTCCATGGAAACCAAATTGAGGTAATAAGCTAAGAAACAGCCAGACAAACACCTCAAGCGTTACCATCTATAGACTAAATGCTAAGAAGAACAGGGAAGAAAAAGTGGCACACAGAAGAAGAACAAAACTGCAAATATATGACATTCATTTCTTGTCCCCGTGGAGAGTTCATTCAACTAACAAGGGCAGCAACTAATCGGATGAAACTTAGAAACCAAGATACAAGACAAAAAACCCGCTTGCACGCCTGCCATATTTTACTGAAGAATAGCCTGAATAACACCAGCGCCGACCGTCTTCCCTCCTTCCCGGATAGCAAACCTCATCCCTTGTTCGCAAGCCACGGGTAGAATAAGCTCTACGATCATCTTCACCCTGTCCCCAGGCATAACCATCTTGGTCTCCTCGCCCTTGTCAGTCATAATCTGCGCGACCCTCCCCGTCACATCGGTAGTCCTCATGTAAAACTGAGGTCTGTAACCCGAGAAGAATGGGGAATGTCTGCCGCCTTCCTCCTTCTTCAACACATACACAATTGCCTCAAACTTGGTGTGAGGAGTGATCGTCCCGGGCTTAGACAACACCATCCCTCTCTCGATATCCTCCTTAAGGAGGCCTCTCAGCAACAACCCCACATTGTCTCCAGCCATTGCGTCGTCCAGAGTCTTCTGAAACATCTCAACCCCCGTCACAATCGTTGGCCTTGTTTCCCTCAGCCCGACGAGTTCCACATTGTCTCCAATCTTAACCGTCCCCCTCTCAATCCTCCCAGTTGCAACGGTCCCACGCCCCGTGATGGAGAACACGTCCTCGACCGCCATCAGGAACGGAAGGTCCGTCTGCCGCACTGGGATGGGAATGTAGTTGTCCACGGAATCCATAAGCTCGTAAATCTTATCCACCCACTGGTTCTCCCCGCGCTTGATCCCGGGGTTCGCGAGCAGCGCCTCGAGGGCGAGCAGGGCAGAGCCCGAGATGATTGGGACATCATCCCCGGGGAACTCGTACGACGAGAGTAGCTCGCGGACCTCGAGCTCGACCAGCTCAAGAAGCTCCTCGTCGTCGACCTGGTCCTGCTTGTTCATAAACACAACCACATTCGGAACCCCGACCTGCTTGGCTAAAAGTATATGCTCCTTCGTCTGAGGCATGGGCCCATCGGCGCCGGAGACGACGAGGATGGCGCCGTCCATCTGAGCGGCGCCGGTGATCATATTCTTAACATAATCGGCGTGACCAGGGCAGTCCACGTGTGCGTAGTGGCGGTTCTCGGTCTCGTACTCCACCGTCGCGGTGTTAATCGTAATCCCCCTGGCCCGCTCCTCCGGCGCGGCGTCGATCTCGTCGTACTTCTTCGGAGCGGAGTTTCCGACGGCGGCGAGGGCCATGGTGAGGGCGGCGGTGAGGGTGGTCTTGCCGTGGTCGACGTGGCCGATGGTGCCGATGTTGACGTGGGGCTTCTTGCGCTCGAACTTGCCGCGGGCAGCTCGGACGACGAAGCGGGGCCGCGACGGGGCGGGGAGGAAGGAGGAGGAGGCGGAGAGGAGGGGTTTTGGGGTGAGGAGGAGGTTGCGTGGGGAAGGGGTTAGGGTTGGGGGTGGGGTAGGGGTAGAATTGGAATAGAGGAGGTTGGAGGCGGTTGCCGCTACTCTGGCGGAGATAGCCATTAATTTCCTCCTCTTAGGGTTTGGAGAATTGGGAGAGAGAGAGAGAGAGAGAGAGAGAGAGAGGATTTGGTTTGTTATCTGTTTTGGAGTGAAGAAGAAGTAAGTGGAAGAGGCGGAGAAGTCGAGTCTTATCCAATCTCACTCTATATGGTTTCTATTTGCATTGAAAATTTAATTTTATTGATATATTGTTATTTTGATATTGGAACTATATCAATATTGCATAAAAAATACATGTGATTTCTTTTACTCTGTAACTAATCCAAACCCTTGAAAATTGTCCAAAGCTATTTAAGAAAATTATAATTACAATTTGGGATTTTGTCGGAACCATATAATCAGAGAAGTTCCAAACAGCAGTCGTCCTCTTCTATTGTAGGCTTATTTAAAATATGTCCCTCTCGAAGTCGCTTATCAATATCATCGCCTTTGCGCTTTCTATTTGGGCCACGTTTACCAATCCAGGTCCTTCAGTTTTGTTTTGTGTATATCTACGGAAGTGTCCAAATTGTTGTGTGCACACTATTTACTACAAAATTTACAATTGGCAAAAAGAAAATATAGAAAATTCTCGTTACAGAATTAATCATTTATAAATTCAAAACCGAAAAAATGATGGACACATATTTGGTAATCTATATCTGGTAATCTATCAGCAACAAGAAGAGAAAGGAAAGAAGTTATTGTAGTCTGGTAAGAACGGTGAATATTGCGTGTAACCCATCAAAATAAAATAATGTGTGTATAATTGAGATGTGTGAAGTCAAATATATGTACAAAGTTTACATTCCACAAAACTTTGATCACCGCAAAAGCCTCAAAAGACGTATTGAATATGTATCAGAAGAAACCTTGGCTAACGAAACACTGAACTCACTGCTATATCAGGATGACTTGACAGGCTACCTCACCGCGGAATGGCGACGAAGCTCATTCGTCGAACGCATGACCTCGATAGACCGTTTGGTCGCCGCATGATCTTCATTGGCCTTTGCACACAAAACGTCATACCGACTCGTGTATTACCTCTCGGAGCATGATTCTCGCATTGTATCAGATTCCGTGTGCAGGTAATTCCAGCCTACACGCCCTGAGAACTCTTTCGCGAATTTCAGGAGATAGTTCGTTCAAGAAGTCCGACAATTGTGATTTCTGCATCCTCTGAAGTTCATCAAGTTCCTCTTTATGTTTTTTCAAAAGGCCTTCAAGTTTCCGAACGACTGGGTTCATATCTGGTTCGACGATATCATCCGCCTCCAAGTTTTTTGTTTCAGAACCTTCACTATATGAGTCGTCATCTTCCAGGTGATTACCGGCATCATGACCTTCACTACTTGGTCCTTCACTGTCGTCGTCATCGTCATGATCACATGGGCTGTCTTTATCTCCGTGATCATGATGAGTGTGTCGATCAGGGGATTGGCCAAACCGGCTCGGAGAGCTTCCCGGCCTTGGAGAATCAGACCAGTATTTCCTACCTGAAGCAAATCTATCCAATGCAAGACTTCCTGATGCAGGAGATGATTCATTTGTCATAGAAGTTTGATCCTTTGTTTCATCCCCGGGGATTCCTGGATCCCTGGCCTCTTCAAAATGATGATCAGAACACGTATTCCCTGGTTTCCAGTCCGGAATATGAGACTGGATTTCTGAATCTATCATCGCAGCAATTGCAGAAACGTCTTGGTCAGTAAGGTCCAACTCTTCAACCATTTCACTTGCAACGGCAAGAGCAGTATCTGCTTCGATATCAAAAGGGAAGTGGATATTCCGGCATTGTCCTGAGAGCACGCGGAAAACTTACAGGTCAGCAAATAGATCTGGAAGTACCACAAGGATAGATTGCAAGACAGAGAGAGAGAGAGAGAGAGAGAACCTGTTGAATCTGTTATCCGTAGCTTCAGAAATATCGTATTAATGTCCTTTCGCTGTCCTTGCACAGCAAAGTCTCTACTTGTTTCTCCTGGAGATTCCTCCGCACTGTTCTGAACGTTATGCCTATGAGAACTAGTACCTGTATTTGTCATGTTGAAGAAAAGCTGAAACTAACGATGGAGAACGAATAGAAAGCTCATGTCTTGTAGTTTCTCCAATACAAATCTAAATCTCACTTTTGTAACGTATTCCCTCTACCTACTCCCATTCCGGACCCTCAATTTAATGTTAAATGTACCTGGACGGGTTGTTGGTTGCCATAAAGAATCAAAACTCTCGCTCTCCTCCTCTGATCGCAGAAAAGGATCCATCAAAAGTTCTTCGGCGGATAATCTGTCTGCGACTTTGGCAATACATTTTTCTATAAATACCTTAACTGTAGGATCAGTCACCTTTGCTAATGAAGCGGGTTTAATCCCCTGGAAAAGATGAATGAGCGAGGCTTAGAAGATGATGATTGATAAACCAAAGGGAGTGGTTAGGTGATGCGCGGATAACTGAGAGAGCTCAGTCTGCTAATATATAAAACACTACAAGAAGAACATAGTGGAAGTAAACACGTCAAGAGAGATACTTGAAAACTGTACAAGACGCCAGACTCTAGAAACCTCGCTTCTTTGTCACAAACAGCAAATATACGGGGAGAATTCTGAGCTTAACTAATATCACCCTAGGATATGCTGAGCAACTTTTCTAAAGAAAACCAATTAGTGACCAATTCTGAGAGTGAAATCAATGTATCTTCACAAGTTTCTCAACAACTTCACCTGTCAACCAGATCAGATTCTAATGCCTAATTAAATGTGCAAATGTTCTCACTGAAATAAAGATCATTACCCATGACTCTTCTAAAACCAGACAGAGGGGCAGTAAAAAATTGACGCTACCCGGTAAATTGTGCCATCTGGTAGCCAATGCATCTTCCCCACAAAAGAAAGAAACATGGCACATTTAAGCCTTGCAACAAGACGACATGATAGTCACAATACCAGTAGGTTGTAACCCATAGTCAAATCTATAAATTTAGGGAAACAATCATAAACAAGGAGAATATTGATTGCTACAGTAGCCCCAAAGCATATATAGCCAGAAACAACAGCAAATATATGTTATATTAATTTTGCCGAGGCTCATGAATGCCTTACCGATGTTACTTTCCTGTATATTTGAGCAGCGTTGGAGCATTCTACATAGGGGTACTCAAAGGTTACCAACTCCAGCAAGCACATTCCAAAGGCATAAATATCGACAAGCTCGTTGTACTCCTCCTCATAAAGTTCTGGCGCCATAAATTCTGGTGTACCTATATAACCATAAGCAAACATTTTTTTAACCCAATCTCCTATGCAAAAATTTCCAAAACCACAGCACTGGATACATCACAAAAGCTAGGCAAAGCTCCACTAGCACAACACTAACCAATCACACTATGTGCTGAACGAGCCTGTTGAAGGATCGCGGCCAAGCCTAAGTCACCGATTTTCACTTCCCCTTGGTTCCCATTCACAAAGATGTTGTCACATTTCACATCCCGGTGAATTACCGGTGGATCATGACTGTGTAGATAGAAAAGGCCCTCTAAGATTTGTCTGGACCATTTCTTCAAAGCTCTCACATCAACATTCTTATGTTTTTGCCGATACCTAGCACACGAGTGAAACAAACTCTTCAACAGATGCACCACAAACAAATACATGTAGTCTAGCTCCATTACGAAATTCCAGCACTTACTGCCGCAAAGTCCCAGAAGTGAATATCTCAGTGATGAAGTTAATGTTCTCATTCCGTGTGTCAACCCATGAATTGTAGAACTTGATAATGTTCTTGTGCTTCAAAGTCTTAAGCAAATGAACCTCGGAATACAGACGCTCCAAGTCCACCGAGTTACGCAACAGATCCACCACTTTAACTTGGTTCCAAGCTACCTCAATTCCTTCAAGTTCATCAAATGCTCTGTATCTAAAGTATCCGCAATCCGGTCAAGGGCAAAACAGAAGTTAACTAAAGAAACAACAAGCTCGACTAAACCAAACCCAGTTCCAGTTCTGTCATAATACAATCGTAACAAAAACAACAAGAACCAAACTTTACTAGAAACAAAAAAAAAAAGAGGATACACCTTCTTGTAAGCTCCCCTCCCAAGAATCTCCTTATACTGCAGCCAAAAAAAGCCACATGAAGCAAGCAAAACACCCAAAATTGGCAACATGGAACCCATCAAAATTCTCCAAGTAACCCGAATAAATGGCGAAATGGCATCGAAATTTAATTTACGAACCCGGCCGTATCGTCCAGTGGGATCAATCTCAACGAATTCTGCATCAGAATCGTCAGGTTCCTGCTCTGTAGATGATTCTATTGCCATCCTCCACCTTAATTCTGCTCAAATTATGCGTCTTTTACCAATCTCGAAAGGCCAAAAAACACAAACTTGGCTTGAAATAATAAACAGACAGAAGCTGCTGGGCCAAGGTCGAGGAGCCTTCGGCCTTGGCAATGTTCAAGGACCCAAATGGTGAAGAGCCCCCAGAATTCTCGGGTTTCGGAAAACCTTTGGAGCTTGACAAGGTTGCCAATTTGGGAACTGGGTCGTGGCAATTTGGCCGGGAGGCTTCGAATCTGGAGCGTGACGGACCGGCAGAGAGAGAGAGAGAGAGAGAGAGAGGGAGGGCTGGGTTGTGTTATTTGGAAAATTAGAAATAAGTAACTACTAGAGACCAAGAGATTGGAAAATTATTTTTTAAAATAAAAGTGAAAGGGTATTTTGATAAAGGATATACTACTACTAGTAGATTTAGAAACGTTCAAATATCAAGGAGCTAAATAAACCAAATAACAAGACAATTTTTATCATAAAAATTGTGTAGAACATGATTGATTATACATGGAACTTTTGATAAAGCGCCGATAATTAATATAGCCAGACCAAATCTTTTAGGTCTTTTTATTATAAAAAGTGTTCTTCGTGGTTACAAATTTAATTTATGTAACTAGAATTGAACCTCTTAATAATAATTTTTTTAACTTTATAAGGAAGTATGCGTCCTCTTCTTTATTTTGTTGGATGGTTTCTGGAATGTAATTGTGATATGGGCTGGTTCCACCAATTAAGCCACACAAAAGTTTCTGCGATGATTATTTTTTTTTTTAAATTTTTCTGCGATGATTTTTTCATGCCAAAATTAACGAAGTTTAGAGCGCTGTAAATCGATTCAAATTAAACCTCAATAAAGAAAATCAATTACAATTGAATTTTCTTCTCAACCTTGATAATCGGATTTATTAGTTGTCTGAATACTAGGTACAATAAAACATATATAATCTTAATTTTATCTTTATTATATCATTCTAAACCAAGGCGGTCCTGTAATTTCTATACTACGGACAATTGAGAAAACAACAATTGGAAGTTGCTAAATCGATTGCCTTAACCATGAGTATCCGTGGTATGCTTGCCCTTGTTCCCTCATTTCATGCATGTTGTGTGTCCTTAACAATGATCCAACAACACCAAGATTAAATGTAGGTAGGAACAAAAATTTCCATGCCGCACCTGTCCTGAAGAGATTAATCACAAAACATAACCAAATAAAATGAACGAGCATGAAAAAAATAATGAAAAATTGGTGACTTTTCACGGGTGAGGAGGGCTACAGCTCTTCATATTAATATTTTCCGTCATTTAGTAAATTTATTATCGAAAACTAGGTTCCTCCCATAGTTCACACAAATTCCCGCATCCATTTTTCTTCTTCTTCTCACTTCATTTGTTCATCGCCAATAAAATTATTTTGATGGAAGTTCGTAACTGAAAATTTAATATCAAAATTATTCATTTGATCTTTTAATATTCTTGAATAATCTTTGCTTAAACCCACGACAAAATTAAGTTCGGGCAAATAAAGATCAGTGAGTGATATTCAGGCTTCAAGAATTCATTTCTCAAGTTTCCTGCTTCGTTTGGGCTTGTCGGATTTGATCCTATTTGTCCAATAATCTTAAGGCTTTTATCATGTTGAACCGTTTTAAGATGATGTTCCTGCTCATCGTAAAAACTTGGGAGTGTCCTACAATTTGGAGTCCAAGGAAGCGCCACCACCCCACAAACATCAGCATCATGTCCATCTACTTCCTTGAAAAGTCGTAGGAAATAAACTAGACCGAACTTATTAGATTAATATTGTCCAACCGCAATTTCCTAAGAGTATTCTACTAAATATCAAAAGGAAACTACCATTCCTGAGCCAGCGCCGGTGCAATCCACTAGCACCCCCATGAAGCAAGTACTGCAAATAATTCAACCTATTAAAAATAATTTAAGTCGGTGGTGCTATAGAAATACTAATTTTTTTATACAAAATGTCAAGTTCACAGGCTATCTCTGATGACTTGGCTTCTGTTTAGTTAAGTGCTAGTTGCATATATACAAAATCTAACCTTTCCACTTATTATATCTGCAGATAATTCTCTATGGCCAACAAGGACGAGGAAAGGTCATGGTTCAATTTTTGGTAGATGTAACTTAATTGAAAATTAACTTCTAAAAAAGATAATTCGAGTCTCAGTTGCCAAAGAAGAAAGAACAGCCATCTAAGCTCATCAGCATAGCAGACTTTTCAGGCTATTGGCTAGTATCAATCTTGAGGGAAACTGAAGATAATTATCAGCTACAGCGCCATGTATCAATGGAATTCATGTTAAAAGTAGCATGAGAAGAGGGTCAACATTACACAATTCCTCTTGGTGCTTCCCTTCAACTCCTCAACCAGATGCATAAAGCCATAAATAGAGGATACTCGTAACTGGGTCCCTTCTAAGAAGAGGAATTCTCCAACCTGCATCCAATTCTAAAGATCCAAAAGCAAGACATCTATTTCTCCTTGTCAGATCCAACCTATCCATTATAATAATGGAGATGGAAATGAGAAGGCAAGAACAATATGCACGTCGGATATAAATCAGGGATTCAAATATGCCCTGTGCAAAGAAGACGATTAAGGCAGGTTGAGAACTTTAACAACCTTGGTTAGATAAACAATTAATTCAAATGAAAAGAAAAATTGGAGTTATGGGAAAACTCGGAGCCAAACTTGCTGCTTGTATAATTCTTCCATAAGGACACGAGTGTATTACATCATCCAAATTACTGCATACAGATAACCATACTCGAGCAGTAGAACACGTAAAGCAGCATTTATGCATAACCAGTGATAGGAAAGGTGCAGAACAGAATCAGGTAGCAGAAAAACTGGCATGATCTGGAATCGCCATTTGCCAGAAAGAAATCACTCGTTGATCTAACTAGACATTCTACTAGTGCTTCTTCAGTGCATTCATCTTGTCTCTTAGATAGTATAGCTTGGCCCGCCTAACTTTTTTCTTCTCCAGCACCTTTATCTCCTTGATGTTAGGCGAGTACCTGTAATTCCACATATCATCATTGGTCATCCAAAGAAAATAACTATATACGACAGCAGAGACATGTGTAAATCATAACGGAATCTCTACCCCAGACACAGGAAGAATTGCATTAAAAAATGAATCCAAATCACTTACAGAGGGAAAAGAGATTCAATTCCGACCCCAGCCACCAGCCTCCTTATCCTAAAAGTAGTGTTCAGACCAGCATTACGCCTGGCTATGACAATGCCCTTTATAACCGTCGTACGTCTCTTGTTCTCGGGCACTTCCTGCCAAGCACAAACCAATTCAAACCATCACATTGTGCAACTAACCAAATAAACCAAGCAGAATGAGAAAAAAAAAGACCACCGGAAACAGACCACTTTGAGTTGAACAATGTAACCGGGGCGTATATCAGGCAATTCCCGGGCCTCCTTGACCTCTTCCACCGCTTCCTTATCGAGAATCTGCAATGACTCTCACCACATTCATTTCCAGCCCGCACAAATAAATTTCGAAAAAACGATGCAGCAACATGAAACCAAACAAACAAACAAACAGGACACCTGCATTATATGCCTAGCGGTTTTATCAAGTCTCTTGAACTTGATCCGCGGAGGGAGCCCGCCCGTTGCATCCGCTGACCCACCGGACCCTTCCGTCACCTCCGTGGACATCCACCTCGTCCCCAACAAACCCAACGCCTCGTCATTTCGCGACCCGAAACCCTTCCGCTAAAGAAACCCCAAAAAAAAAACAAATATCATTTCAGAAATTTAAAGCGATTGGTAATAAAATTCGAAGAATCAATGCAAAGGAGACGTACCGATGGGACAATTGGGGCGGGCGACAGAGTGGGGATAGGGATTAGGGTTTTGGAGCGGGAGATTAGCGAGGGGTTTAGGGTTTGCCTTTGAACTAAGCTCCTAATTAAGGATTGCATTTCTCCTTTCCTCCGTTGTTGGTGCCTTCGCTGAGAAAGGTTGGAGCTAAAACCCTTGATTTTGGTCCGAGTTTTTCGTTTGGTGGGTTTAGGTTTTTTTTGGAGAAAAACTTCGTTGGACCAAAATGCCCTTTCCCTGTCCTCTAGGGGAGAGTGATGAGTGTTTGTTTTGCAATTGTTTTTGAAGCCCAACTTTTTTATGTTAAATTTACAAAAAGGTCTGTGGTGTTTCGTCAAATTGCTTCTTAGGTATCTCAGTTTTCAATAAGTAATTTTAACGTCTCCGGTGATTCCCACTTCGATCTTTTCTGGTTAATTATTTAAATAATTGAATTTAAAACTTTAAAACTTGAGATAGTTTTCGGGTTTGTTCATTTTCTAAACAAAGTTTTTCTTTTTTCACAAAGATGGTATTTGAACTATCGATCCCTAAAAAACGAGATAGAATATGTTGTCATATATTACCTACCAATCATTGTTCCACGGCCGAATTTAGCTTCACTAAGCACCGTAAACAAGCTTCAACATCCCACAATACCAACGATCTACGCTAAATCAGAAGTCTTACAACTCAGAGCTTGCTTAGCGAAATAATGGTTCAAGGCGATCGGTCGGGAGCTTGAGGTCGTCAAGGTCATCGGTCTCCTGTTTGGCGTTGCCCTCGACTGCTTGAGCCCACAACTAAAATGACATTTTTGAAAACATTTGGTATTTTGTTGGAAGTGGGCTCGGGCCTAAGTGGAAGGAGAGACTAGAGAGGATAAATTGGGCTTTGCCGGATTTTCGGCATTATACCTTCACCGTTGACGGTCAAATCGGTGCATGTTTTTTAATAACTTTTGGGAAATACCGAATTCGTCCCCGCTCGTGAGAGTTTTTTTTATTATATAAAATATGGTCAGAGATTATTTAGTAACCATTTTTCAAGGTTAGTTGATATATATGGAATGATCTTATAATTGAAATTGTAAATGCCTAACTAACTAATATACCCAGGCTTCCCATTTATTATTGCACTGTTTGATAGGAGGCCCTGTGATTACACGTTTTTGTCTTTAACCCAGCTAAAGTTGAATCTGATCTGCAACAACGGCAGCCATGAAAAATAAGTCATAAAAATAACTAGAACTTTATTATGTTTATACGTAATATCTAATTCGAGTCTAAATTAATCGAAGTTCTTAATGTAAGGTGGTTACAAAGTGATATGAATGAAAAAATAAGTCATATAAAACGTAGACCACCCCTACAATTCAATCATGTATTTAAAAAATAAATACAATTCAATCATGTAGAGTACATGTCAAAAGGATTAACAAACCATTCTAGGACCCACATGGGAAAACCAGCTATCCTTTTAATTTTATATTATCTCACATGTTTGACAGTTCATAGTATTTTAATTTTTACCCCCGAAAAATTAGTTCCTGCCTCTGACCGAGGAACCTTTCCCTGCGAACGGAGAAATCTATACCTCAGATCCAGTGAAAAATGCTTTTGACCATGCATTGAAATGTGTAGTTTATGAACGATGCTGACAATCCAAATAAATACGAAATTATAACTATTCATATATATATATATATATATATATATATATTGATATTACCAAATAAATTATGACAGTTACCCAAATGGTGGCGTCCAAAATATACCAGTGTCCTCTTGGACGTCATCCGTGACTTTGGCCTATCGTCAAGAATAAGTTTCAACCTCCTTGTTCTCTAATAAGCAGTATAAAGTGGTGAAATAAGTTTTTAATGTGCGTTTGATAAGTAAAATGACAACATATTTTATTTCATTTCTAAGAAATTCGTAGTTCAAATTTTATTTTTCGTAACTTCATTTTTGCAAAAAAGAGAATAACTTTGTTTGAGAGAGGAATGAAGTTAAAAACTATTTAAAGTCTAAAATTTAAATTCAATCATCTAAACTTAAAATGTGTCAAAAAAATGTTAAAGAGGTTCAATGTAAATAGTGGAATACAAAATTTTCTCAAAAGTCAGTTTGTCCTAAAATTACTTTCGCCCTAACACATTTTATTGTAAAGTTGTTTGTCCTAAAATTTTCTCGTACATAAATACTAACATGATTACACTCCGTTCTTAGAGTTAGACATCTAGTCAACTCCGTCCATCTTATCCATGTGATTGGTGGTAAATAATGTAAACAGGAATAAATATGCAAACAAAATTATGCATATCAAGGGAGCAAATGGCAAACTGAATCAAGTTATTTATTGCAAATTACAGCAAAGAAAAGAATTAGCATGATTTTATGTAAAAACTAAAAAGGCGTACTCTTTGTTTTTTTTAATATTCATAGTCTAGAAATCCTCGAAATAGTATCTGATTTTTTTTATTTTTTATTTTTGCTTTCTTTAGCACCTCACCTCTGCCCTTGTGACATCTCTCCTAACTAACTAATATACTGCCATCTATTTTTCCCTCTTAGAAAAATACACTTGTTTACTCCCAATCTGTATTCTTCCAATGGAAACCCTCTGGCATCTTGTGTGACTCCCTATATGCATCTTCTCATCACCAAGATCAATCTCTCTCTCTCTCTCTCTCTCTCTCTCTCTCCCATTTCTCTCCAGCTCACTTCCCCTCATCCTGTTTCCCACTTCCAAGCCCCTCCTTTCCTTCCCCTCTAAATAACGGGCACCTCATTTGGAACTGATCACAACTACTCTTTCTTCTCCATCATCAACAATGCAGGACCACCCGATCGGGATCCCGGCCTGCTTTTCGTCCGGGGAGAAGCTCGTAGACGAGCCGGGAGCCGTCACTCGGTCCGGACAGAGCGTGTTCATGTCCGTGTACCGGACAAAGATAGCCGACCAGTGCAGGCTCGTCACCATCACATGGTGCAAGAACTTGCTCCTCCACGGCCTCTCCGTCTCGGTCGAAGGCCCCGAAGGAGAGACTCAATACACTTGCAAGGTGGAGCTAAAGGCCTGGTACTTTTGGAGGAAACACGGGTCCAAACGCTTTATCGTTGACGGGTACAAGCCAGTGGACGTCTACTGGGACCTAAAGGCAGCCAGGTTCAACGGCGAGACCGAGCCGAGCTCCGAGTACTACGTGGCCGTGGTCTGCGACGAGGAGGTGGTGCTACTAGTCGGGGACCTGAAGAAAGAAGCCTATAGGAGAACTGGGTGCCGACCAGCTCTTATCGACCCTATACTTGTGTCTAGAAAAGAACATGTTTTTGGGAAGAAGAAGTTCTCTACTAGGGTTAAGTTCCATGGGAAAGGGAGGCTACACGAGATCTCTATAGAGTGTAAGAACAGTAGCGGTAATAACGGGAGCTTTGTCTTTGATGGGGCGGAACCCGAAATGGATATAAGAATCGACGGGCACTTAGTGATCCACGTGAAGCACCTGCAATGGAAGTTTAGAGGTAACGAGTCCATCCATTTCAAGAAGCTGAAGATCGAGGTCTATTGGGACGTCCATGACTGGTTGTTTAGCCCTGGTCTAAGGCACGCGTTGTTTATAATTAAGCCGGTATGGACGTCGCCGCCCACGTCATTCGGAGCTTCGAGTGCGGTCTCGGGTTCGTCCTCGTCGCCTCCGGTGTCGCCGCTGTCGTCTCGGACGGGGAGCTCTGGGTCGCTGGACGGGGTTGCTGTTGGTGGGACAGCTGAGTTTTGCATGTTTCTTTATGCTTGGAAGGTGGAATGATAAAAGATGAATAAAATAAAATAAATGTTGAAGTGGATTACATATATACAAAGGCAGATCAGACCATATGTCATGTTGATCAAAATTTAGGAAAATTATTCTCAACTTTTTTTTGTGTGGTCAACAGTAAGAATTATTGCAAGGACATCAATATGTGTCTGCTCTTTTTTCATGTAATTATGTGATGCCCGTTGCAATATCGACTGCCAACGACCAATCAACAGATAATACTATTGAGTTATATAAAAAAAATTTATATATGTAGGTCTACTATTTGAGAACTATTGTTTTTAATATCTGTGGAAAAGAACATAAAAGCATTAGGGTGGTGGGGGAGTGAGAAATAGCCTTCATGCTGCTAGGGCCAGGATGGATGGTGAGGTTAGAGATTCGTTTTCCGTTTATATGATATGCATATATTCACTGGAACGATAATATTCTAATTCAAATGAAATTTACAAAGTTGTTACAATTTTTTTTTTAAATTATTACATTGTCGAATGTTCGAATTTTTTAAACTAAAATACCTCCAATATTTCATCACAATTTATCTGATACTTGGAATCAAAATATGTTTGAAATAGACAAGTTTATCTAAAGAACCTGTTGGTGATTGTTGAGATTAGTTTAGTGAGGGGCAGGATTATTAGTTGATGATTTAAGAAAGGGAGGAAGTGGGGCCAAATGAAGGAGAGAGTTGGAAGTTAGCTCCAGCTGGAAGCAAGGAAGAGAACAAGTTGGCATAAATGGACAATGACAGTTTGGCTTTAGCTCATATACACATGCCCAATAATTTTCCCATCTCTCCAATCAAACTAATAGTTTTTAGGGTTTTTATAAAAAGGGTCATAGTTTTTAGTTGGATAACTACTCTCTCTCCCTTTCTTTCTCTCTCATCATGGAGTTTGAACAAGGTGCTTTACAGATTATATCTGTGAATGTATGCTTCCACAGGAATATTAATACATGGAAGTTTTTGACTAATGTTATTTGCCTAGTTTTTTATTTGGTTCTGGATGTCTACGTATGAAGTACATTATTGATGCATGTGATGATGGGTCCAGGAGGGGAGGATTTTGGGAATTGCGATGATGATGGGGTCCAATTTCCAAGATTTTTGATTAATGAGCTCACTCAAGTCATTAACGAAATAAATACATAATTTATGTTTCATTTATATTCAATCTAATTTAATTACATATAGAGTAAGTCTAAGTTACTAGATAACTATATAATTGTTTTCTCATTTACATATTATTCACTATTACTTATAATTTGTATTAAATTATATAATACAAAAAAATTATTTTAATAATAAATATTGTGATTAAGTAACAAAATTACGAATGCACAATTTGAAATACGAAAATAGATATAGATGATTTGAGATACAAATAATTGATAACTTATAAATACAAAAATTTCAAATTAAAAATAAGGAAATTTCAAAAATGATAAATCATTTTTCCAAAAAAATTTATCCAAAATAATATATTTGAAAAAATAATATTGTCAAGTAGAACTATATATATATATATATATATAAGCAGCAAATAAAAGCTGACTGGGAGGAGAGTAGAGACTAGAGCGTTTGACCACCAAAGCCTGTCGGCTCAGAAGGGCAGCCACACTCCCCTTTTCCACATCATTAAAAAATTACAAGATAACTATATAACTCTTTTTTATTTTGCTTTTATTAATAAAAAATTGCATAGTCCCCAACGCAGATCGGTGCAGTGGTAGCCTTACTATTACAACTAATTGAAATTCTACTGGTTTGTTTAATTAAACTAGTAATCTATAATTTTAAAGAGATTTAGATTGTTAAGGTGTTGAGTTTTAATCTTAAATAATAATAACATAATATTGAATAATTTATCCATAAATACGATATAATAGTATTTGACATCAGAGTTAAAAAAATTAGTTGCCTAGTTAGATTCTAAGTAGACTAATTATGGGATGTTATAGAATCCAAGAAGATTTATTTCAATGTGGAGTTTTTTTTTAATATAAGCAACTTTTTATTTCTCCAATAATAATTACAGTAAATGTGCATGAAAGCACTAAATCCTTTCACCTGATGTGCACTTAATTAAGCACAAAATCCCTTACCAAAATGATTAAGCATATATCTATGTGGTTATGCTAAGTAAATATGAGCTATTTTTTATGTAAATTTTTTAGTACATGTTGGTGGCAATTTCATGGAATTGTCACTACATCTCCTTTCCATACCGCAAAAAACTTATTGGCAAAATTCCAAAGTGTCATTTCCGACTCGCCATACCACCTTGCTCATCGTTATCAAGGGTCTCCCACGGAAGAAAATGATTAACTTGCAATTAATTCAGTAATTTTTTCTGACAAAAATAAAGTTTCATAAAAAAGGGACATTTGACTTCTTCTACATAACATGATTGTGATTGATTGTTGGACCATAGAGCATTTTCAGTACATCTGTGTTCCTTTATCAGTCAGAAGTAAATTTTCTTTCAACGGCCAGCCTCCTTTTAGATAGATTTGGTATCCTGTCTGCAAAAAAGTTAATTTTTTTTGTGAATACCCAGGTATCCGGCCCAACCTATTATGAACTTATAATGGGGTCGATTATTCCTGTTCGAGGCGGATCCCGGGATTAAAATTTTAAACATCTGCCAACGCCGTTGCGGGGGATCGATGCAAAAAAGTTAATTGTTGTTACATGTTGTAATCTTAGTGGGCACTTTCTGAAGAAACTGTTCTCTCTTTTGGATAAAAATCAGCAAAGGAGCCGAAAATTTTCAATTGGTTTGCTAGTTGCTACTATCTCCAGTTCGATCTTTGTTCATGATCGTATGATATTTGGTGTGATAATCGACAATCGGTGGTTCAAAAATGAGCAAAGCCAAACTGAAAAAATGGCGAGACAACGTAACCATTTCAGTTCAATTAAATTTTTTTTTTTTGACATTTCTAAAATTTGTATAAACATTTTAGATTCTAAGTTAAATTCTCAATCTACTATATATCACTCTCAAAAATCCATTTCATTCGGGTTAGCCAAATTGGTAATAAGTTAGAAAAAAATAATTTCCACCCAACACAATGCAGCAAAAAATTACTTGTAATTGGACATAAGTAACCATACTAGACATATTCGTCCATTTTATGAAAATTTTGTCCTTATACCAGCTTCCGTGGAAAAGTTAGCAGGGAAATAAGAGTGTGCGTTACGATTTAAAGCTTCTTCCCTTCAGTTCCGGCGAAAATTATACAATGAGACAACATTTTAATTATGGAGGCCAGCTAGAGGGAATTAGGACTAATAAGAAAGTAGGTGTCTACCTACCAAATTAAGCACTTAAGGCGGAGGTCAAACTTGACTTGATGCAGGACGATTTCAAATTTCAACAAGTTGTATTCTTATCTTATTTAATTATCTCTATATCCAACTAATTCTACAGTGATTTTTATACATCAAGTGACATTGTTTAGACTATTACATTTTTAACAGAATATAATTTTATTTAAGATCTAAAATTATTATAATTTTTTTAAATTAACCATTTGCTAAAAAAAATGAAAACGACAGAAAATAAAAAAAAATGAGTAACAAGAAATTTGGAGGTTGGCGTAGAGACTGCGAAAAGAGAGAAAGAATGACAATATTTAAGATACTATTCAACATTCATTCATGTTATAAAATTAACGTACCATATCATTCAATATCATATGCAAAGAGGTGACATTATTTCAAATTTTTGTAGCCCAGAAATTTAACCGACATACAGTTTCATATAAGGCTATTACACGTGGAAAATATTTTGCAAAATTCGGGAAGAACAGATAATTTTATATTTAGTTGCTACTATTTAGGACCCCAGTTGAACCACTTAGCCAAGAAGTTTTTGTTCTTTCCACGATTAGGATCTGGAGTTGCTGCTGGTTTTGGAGCTGGTACTGGAACAGGATCTGCCTTGACTGCTGCAATATTTAATATATGGTCTCATCAAGGATATAAATACTTTGATTTCATATTTTTTTTTTAATTCGAACGAAATTGGAAAACGCTTTCTCTAAAACAAATATAATTGGATTCTATTTTCCACGTTCTAGTGAGAAAAAAAACTGCTTAATTAAGCTGGAAAACTACTTCCCAACGGAAAAACATTTTTGGCTAAACAAGCATTGCACAAATGTGATGGTCATCGGCTCACTACATTTTCAAATGAAAAGTAAAATGTAATAATTGCATGCAAATGTGCACGAGAAGCGCTTATAGGAAGAAAGAGATTAGCCTACCTGGTTTTGGCGAGTCTTTGCTGTTGCTTTTGGAGTTTCTTGCAGGATTATTGGACTTCTTGTCTGAATTTGCAGTTGGTGCATCGCGGCTACTGACCGATGTAGAATTCCTTTCCGTTCCTCGCAGCTCCGTCTGTGCTCCGTGATCAAGACCATCTGCTCAAGTTGGGGAGTAGGATTCAGTACCAGTTTACGGATGGAAAGAAATCGGATCGCAACCAATGTTACGGAACTTTAAAGCACAAGATTGGTGTGGAGCTATTCTCTAGCAAACGGATCGCTTACTCTCTGTAGGCGGCTTTCCATAGTATTGCCTCAAAGCTTCAAAGAATGCATTGTCCCTTTGATCTTGCATCACTAATTAAGTCGACAAGAAAATGTGACATACTATTAATCCTCAGTAAGGAACTTAAGATATATATACTTGCAAATGGATTCTAATGAGCAAAGAAAACTTTCCGCACATTGATCGAATAGAGCATTCCGATATGTGGGAGCTGAGCCAACCAGAAGCAACCGAACTGCCTCTGCATCTCTAGTGGTTGATACTCTGCTAGATGCATTCAAGTTTAGGGTGTCCAGTAGGATCCCTGCGAGCTGTTACATTCAGAAGTATTGTATCATGTCACACGTCAACCAGTGCCAGTTTATTTTTTACTACAGGTCACATTAGCCATCTTACCAGAAGTTTCTTCAGAATTGGTATCTGAAGCAGATCGTAGGCATCCTCGCAGTAATTATCCGTGAGAACGGTGCACTGCGATACAACCTGACGAAGCAACAAGATATGTTTAGAAATTAGAACAACCCTGTTTTAATCTTCAAAAGTTTTTCACGAAGAAGACGTTATATCATTAGGCGCTCGCTCACCTCTGAGTTCATCTTTAAAATATCTTGTCCAGTTACAAGGACATTCAATTGGCCAGCCATCATCAGATTTTCCAAGTCAACCTGGTCCCAAGTGTAGTTTCATAAATTAGTAACTTCAGGCATCAACAATATGGAGACTGAACATGAAATTATCAATTAGCTAGTACCTCATCAGCAAAGAGTAAGGACGTAGCATCGAGGCCGACGTGGTGGAACAGCCAGGCAGCCTGCCTCTGCCTCCACATCTTCCCTCTTCTTACATTCATCACAGGGATTACTATAGATTTCTCGCCGCTACCATCTCCTTTGTTCTTCGCAAGTCTATTCTCCAGCAACCACGCGTAGCAGATTGTAGCCACCATTGAGCTTGTACCTGAAACCAAATTCCATTACTATAAATTGTGAACCAGTAAGATCTTAACCAATGAATATGTTAGTTGGTTCCTGGCTTAACTATTTGAGGGGCCTGATAGAATGACTTTGGCCTTAGATTGGAGCTCTCCATTTAAGATCTTCTCAATCTTATTTCTTTGATCCTTGAGGAAGCCATTGAGGCTAATTTCTTCCACTACTTTCTCTTCTTTTTTCCATCCCTTCAGCTGGTCGCCGCCACCCTTCAGGGCTACTTGCTGAATGGAGCAAGTTGACCTGGAAACAGACCTCCTCTGTGCAGACTCCACCAGGTTCCTAGGTGGAGACAAAGGCCGGCTTTCTTGCAAGGAACAAGTGGAAGAAGACAGCGATCTACGACTAGCTGTCTCGATCAAGTTCTTGGGTGGTGAAAGAATCTGCTTGGTCTCAGGAGGCAATGGAGCTGGTCTGAAAGTCCTGCGCGGAGAGGGGATAGGAATGCCCTGCCGAATGGTCGATGTTGTTGGGGATGGAAGGTCTGGAGTACTAGTCTGGAACCGGGACCTGCGATGAATCGACAGGCGAGGTGGCAATGTTGGCGACATCGGATCAAATGACGAGTTGGGAGGTTGCTCCCCCGCGTTACGGGGACTTGGAAGGTCTGATTCCGAAGTGGTGTCAGCAGCAATCGGAGGCTTGAGTAAGTTGGCGAACCATTTTTGAACATGAGAACCAGATGGTTCTGTGGGAGAGTTTGGAGTGCTTTCGTAGGATTCGGACCTGTTACGTGTATGTTTCGCCGTTTTTATTAGTATCTCTTCACTGACTCCTTCCACTGACCGTTGTCTGTACAGACAACAACTATTTCAATCTCATTGATAAAATATGTTTCTTGTTGACAATTTCATGTTTCGATACATTTCTACGGCTTTCTTGTTATACAAGTATCTATGCAGTTCATGTACGAGAAGATACCTTCTAGCAGACCGGGAGAGAGGATCTCTCCTATCGAGTATGGATGCCGAAGAAAGCCTTCTGGGAACAGCAGCAAACCTCGGTGACCCTACAAGCTTAGAGGGTGAGTCACTGCCTCGGGTCGGAGATGAGGCCACAATGCGCCTGGCCTCGTCCAACCAATCCTGAGTTAACCTGCTGCTGTTACTCCTTGTACTGTCATCAAAACTATCCTCCTCTTCTTCGCGGTCCAACCGGCCTCCTCCCGTCAAGTTATACGATTTCTTCTCTGTCGTGACAGTGCCAAAGAACATGTCATTCATGAAGTCTGTAAGGTCAGGGACTGGCTCGACTTTCTCAATTGATCTCTTAGACTCTAAGATCTTTTTCTGTAGGGTTTTGGACCCTTTTTCTCTTGAATTCTCCCTGCTAAATCTCCTCTCCATTGTGTATCCAAGGTGGAGCTAGCTAGAGCAAGTCAGGAATTATAAGATCACCAGAGCCACAAGTTTTCTTTTCTTTGTTCAATCTTTCATTAAAAGTTTTGTTTCTCTTGTTTATAGAGATTGTGACAAAAGGAACTTTGAGATTGTCAAAGGAAGTAGAGCCATCAGAAGAATGTTTGCCGGCTCTTGGTGGTGTCTTCTACTCGGTGTTTTATGTGCAGGTCATGGCAGATACTTTCAAGGACAATTCAAAATAGTTTTATGCTTTTGTCCTGACCAAATCTTTTATTTTGTTAGAGAATATGATTGAACTAAATCCAACCAATGGAACAAATGGCTGTAATTCAGGTTACTGAAATATTGCAGCTGGCCTCTGTTGGATAGCAGACTGGCCGCGGACGGGATGCCAAGTCCATAATCGATTTTGTTTCGGCTTGATTCTTCACAAATTTGTTAACATATTGGCATTCTTTATTTTCTACATTTCATTAATCATTTAGAATGATCATTTTGTTAGCCTCTAAAATAAACCTCAAATAGACCAGGACCGATCTGACAAAATTGCAGATAAACACATATCTGGTATAATTGAGGAATGACAATAACAGAGAAGCATTACATATATTTTCGGAGCGTAAATTAGTCTAGGACAATTAGCTTGCTATACTGATCTTCTCCAGAGATGGCAGCTTCCATGAAGTCAATAGGATCAGTCACAACCCTATCTCCCTCCAAGAAAAACTTCAACAGATTCTTAGAATACCCACTAACAAGTGCAACCCCTTTTTGACCTGCAGGGACAGGAGTGGCCTTAGAATTTCTCAGGTTCCAAAACACAACCTCAGGGACCTTATACCCTTCCTCTTTGAACTTCCTACGAATCACGAGGTAATCAGTCTCCCAGGGACTCGAAGAGGCCTTATCGAACTCCATGTCACTAAACACAAATACCCTCTTGACCATATCCTCTTTTTTCAATTTCCCATCGACAGCAACCTTGAGAATCATATCAAACACCTTTTGGAAGTCCACATTCCTCCCACAATCCAACCTCCTCACAAACTGAATCTTATCCAACAAGCTCTCCCCTTTAATAACCTCGAGACGTGGGCTCTCGCTAAACGTGATCAGCTTCCCTTTCCAGGAATCCTCGCTGAGCTCGGACACCAACATTCCCAATGCCAATGAAGTCTCCACTGGTGTCCCTTCCAAACTACCCGAAACAGCGCACATAACCAAGCAATTACTCAGCATCTTTCCATTAACCAGCAAGTCATCAACCATCCTCTTCCACTGCAGCTCTGAAACTAGCCCTCCATCGGCCTCCCGATCATTCAACCCCGCGATTATCTCGTGAGGAAGCAAAGCACCCGCGGCGATCCTAGCCTTCCCATCCTTAACATCCTTCAAATACTTGACAAACCTCTCACCATCATGCCTCAAGAACTTCTCCTTGTAAAACCTCATCGCCACGGACGCCACCCTATTGTACCTAACCAAATCCCACCTGCCCTTCCCTATATACACCTCAGGCAACTCAAGAGCCTTCCTCAAAGGAACCAACACCTCCTTCCTCAACCTATCCCTCACTCTATACACGTAATGCGCCTCCTCCACCCCTTCGTACTCCTTGTATTCCTCTCTAGGGAACAATTTCTTAGCCACACTCTCACACAACAGAGTTGCCCTGTCGTAAGCCGAATCCAACGAGGGGCACCACTTCGCAGCGAGGCTGATAGACCTTCTATTACCAGAAGCGAGCAATCCCACGTCGGATCTCAACTTGGCCGCGAAGAAGTCAGAGATCCGGTCGAACAAGTACCTGTAATCCGGATCATGCCTATACCTCTCCAAACCCTTCTTAGCCATAGCCACCCTCTTCTCCTTCCTAACCACCCTCGCTGCCTCTTTGTCCAGCTGCGACCGCTTCAACGCATTAGCCATCTTCATCTCCCTGACAATGTTGGACCCACCTGACGTCATCCTCCCCTTCCTCCTCCTCTTGGTATTCTTCTCCGGGTGGAAAGGTGGAAGCTTTTTCTTCCCCGGATCGTGGGTTCCGGCCCGTCGCTTCTTCTCCTGCCACTCCTTCCTCCTCCTCTCCCTTACGTCCTCTCCTTCCAGAAGCCGGTAGAGCAGCTCCGGGAGGTCCTTGTAGCATCCGAACTCGGCCCAGAACGGGACATTGCAAGCTAGTGTCTTCGGGTGGGACACGTGTAGCCGAAGCGCCACCGCGAAGAATCCTTCCTTGTCGGACTTCCCACTCCCCCGGACGCCTCTCAGGTTGCACGCCAGCTTTAGCGTGGTTTCCGGATCGGAGCCCCAGGAAGTGAGGAGCCTTAGGGACAAGGAGGGAGAGTTGGGTTTCTGGGTGGGGACCACGTGGTAGAAGAAGTCCAGCGATGGGACACCGGAGGAGAGGTAGGTGGCGGATTGGTTCTCGGTCTTGCCGAGCTCCGGCGGCCGGGAAGGCGCCTGGATGCGGGTTTTGTTGAACTTGGTCACGAGGAGGTCGGTGAACGGGTGCTCCCCCGTCGTGGGCGGGTCGTCGGAGTCGGAGTCTCGGGGACGGTAGAGCTCCGGCGGGCCGAGGAGTTGGAGGGGGAGTGCAACCATGATCGGAAAATACGGGAATGGCGGTGGTGTAAATAGTTTGTGATTTCGTGGGTATTTTGTAATGGTGTGTTTCTTGTCCGGAACTCTGTATTTAAAACCTAAAAAAGTGCAAAGTATACTTGGTCAACACGGAAATGAGGTCGGTTCTTGAATTGGCAAATTTCATCCGGGTACTTGTATAAGTTGATAACTTGATATACCATTTCAGTATCCTGTAATTTTAAAATAAAAATAATTAATTTGATTTTCTAAGTTTTGGGTGAGCTTAGCGGTATCTGTGATATTTCAGATGGAAAAGTGGGGAGAATTTTTAACCATGATCTAATTTGTTGGTTTTGTAAACACCTGTGACAAAACAATAACAGGTTGTCTTGCTAATCAATTTCATCAAAAGTGAGAGATCTATCACTATTTTGCTCTTAACTTTTTTTATAATTAAAATGCATGAGACAGAACTTCAAGTAGTAATATCGATTATAGAATACGCAAATTAGGAGACTTTTGTCAAATGTCAGAGTCATGCCAAATTTATAATTAGAGTTATAGAGTTCTAGTTTTTTGTGTTGATTATTTATGTTGTTGATCGAAAGTTCTAACTATTGTGTTAGCTATGTACATTGCCAATTTGGGAATTGGTCAACCTCGTAACTTTTCAAGAAATTATTTTGATTCGCCCTTTTTTTTGGATTTTTTTTTTATTTGGTGTTATTGTTCATAAAAAAATTCCAAATTGGTACCCCGTAACCAAAATTATGAAACAAGTGTCCACGTTGTACTATTTTGATAAAATCCCGTGTATCGAACCAGTACACGGGATTTCACCCCGTGTATACCAATACACGGGATTTTATACCGTTTGCAAAACACGAGCTAAAATCTCGTGTATTGGTAAAATATCGCGTTTTGGACCAATACACGGGAAAAAATCCCGTGTTTTGGTTTTTGTATGTATAGATCTCAAAAAGTTATATGGATTCAAAAAAACAATTTCTCGAATCGGACATCCGAGCACCAAGATATTGCTCTTCAAAACTTTTTTTTTACATAATCTCTCAATTTGAATTTTTTGAATTTTTTTTAATTTGAAAAAAAAAATACAAAAATAATAAAAAGGCACAAAAAAACTGTCTTAATTTTTATAAAAGACTTTTGAATATTTTAAATTTTTTGAAAAATTAAAAATCAAGTGACAGATTCATAAAAAATAAAAAAATCAAATTTCTGTAATAAAAATTAACAAAAGATATTTTTTCATGGTTTTTTTGTATTTTATTCAAATTTAAAAAATTAAAAAAATTCAAATTGAGAGACTATGTAAAAAAAATTTTGAATAACAATATCTTGGTGCTCGGATGTCCGATTCGAGAATTTTTTTTTTTGAATCCACATAACTTTTCGAGATCTATACATTAAAAGCCAAAACACGGGATTTTTTTCCCGTGTATTGGTCCAAAACGCGATATTTTACCAATACACGGAATTTTAGCCCGTTTTTTGCAAACGGTATAAAATCCTGTGTATTGGTATACACGGGATAAAATTCCATGTAATGGTTCAGTATACGGGAGTTTATCAAAACAGTCCAACGTGGACACTTGTTTCATAATTTTAGTTATGGGGTACCAAATTGATAATTTTGCATGAATAGTAACACCATTTAAAAAAAAATCCTCTTTTTTCCACTTTGCCCGCTATGACCAAGTGTCGAACTGTACATTTTTGCTATTTTTTAAACTACAAAGTGCTTGAAGGAAAAACGCAATCTGCACATACTAAAATGGAGTTTGATTTTTCAAAATTTTGACCGAGTAAGATCGGACTCTTTACATCCAGGTGGCTTTTGATTTGTTGGATTTATAGAAATTCAGAATTTAAAAGTAACCTTTAGAAACCAAATCTACTATTTGACAAACAACACTCGGAAACAATCTGTGGTATGACTATATCACGGCTGCTGCGACCAAGCCAATAATGTTTTACAAAAAAATCAAAACTTTGTGAAAAAAAACTATCCTGTAAAAAAGATGACTGTCGTATACGAGAAAAGGTCAAGGAGTTAATGAGAAATATTGATTGAATTCAACAAGTATGAGGGTTCTATCTGTGACAGAACTTGTGAAGTAAAACCACTTGACAGTGACAAGTTCTGTTACGAAGACGACACAGGCTGAGCGTTTCCGGAACTTCTGAGGGAACATGCTACATCTGAAGATTGTCCGTTGTCGCAACCGGTACTCGATGGTTGCGCTAGCTCACGAGATTGATGAGACTTCAAGAAATGACGTGCCGAAATGGATGTTATTTCGACTTAGGATGATAGAACTTGATGGACAAGAGTTTGTGGCAATTCTTTAGTCCTCTGGAAAAAAACAAAAGACGTAAGTTTTCAGTTGGCAAGAAATGCCATCTCCGGAAGGCAATAGAGGATATGTAACAGCTTACCTGGAACTCCCTCATATGCAAGATTGGTTCACACCCAACATCTGCAACTGACTTCCCGTTTAGGGTCTGTAACTTGAATCGTGCAGCTTCATATGCCACAATTGCCTTCTCTCCATGAGGCAAGTGGTGGCAAACCTTTAGCAGGGAGTTTAAAGTATTCATCTGGAATAACATAGATAATGTGATGATAATCAGATAATAATGTCATAATACCGATTCAAACTCGAGGAAATAGATGTGCTTGCCCATACTAATAAGATTTGTTCACTGCTGAAAGAATCTAACTTGACCAAAATTTGCCAATTATATCAGAAATCCATAGACAGGAAAAGCCTGCTGCTAAAAAGAAGCTTCTTTCCACTATTCCCGCCTTTTCTCGGTCATTTTCAATAAACAAATGTATTTCACATTTCCTGTTCAACATGAAATGAGAATACATGCTCCAATTACAATTACTTGCTTTCAACATAAATAAACAAATGTATTTCACATTGCACTAACCTTCATGTATGGACAGGAAGCACATCCCCCATGAATCGAGCATCCCTCTCCACTAGCAACACCAGGTACTACAGATAATTTAGAATCGCTTAGTTTAACTGGTTCTAAGCCTGGAGTTGTAGACGCCGAAGTACTTGTAATGGAGTCAGATGAGACCGGAAATACTATCTCGACACTAATTTTTGCTTCATTTGAAGACCTTGCACCACCTAATAATTCTCGCACCACTGCAACAATAGCAGTGACCATCCCTGATTCAGTTCCCAAAACAAACTGAAGGTGCTCATTGACATCTCTATCTAGCGCCTCTTGCACTCTCTGCTTAATGAAGTCTAAAATGTTCTGGGTGGAACCGACAACCCCCATTCCTCTCCTTTTCGCTTCCATTGCCAAGGAAAACATTTCACCAGGTACCTCGAGATGAGCCGTTAAGAAAGCATCACAGTATAGGTCAATTATCTTCTGAACAACTTCATGCCCAAAGAGATGGTGAACAATACAAGTTCCATCCTAATAGAAGTAATTTCAGATTATCAGTAATACTGGAAGAAAATGTGGGAACAGAAATCCAGACCAAGCAAAAGCAGCATGAGTGAGCCAGTCAAATCCCATGTTGAACCTAACTTATTTTAAAACTATTCCCCAGTCTTCCAACACTACCCACCAAGAACAACAAATTGACCTTTTTTGTTATAATACAATTGCGTGCAAGAGACAATAACCAAAACCCAATATCGTCTGAGAGCTACATCTACCATAAGTATGTGCAAAACCAGTGGGTGAACACGTCCAGTTAACAGCTCTGTATAAAGCTAAACCAAAACCAGCCGTCAAATAGAAGTGGGCAGTATAGCAACTTCTTTTTTGTAAGACCAAGTCAAGAAATTAAACGAGAATAGGACAGTTCATAAACTCCAGCACTGGCTGTTAATTGTTGAGAGTTCCAATGTAAAAGTCAGAGGAACAATCAATAATGATGTCAAATTTTGTTGTTCATGGATGAAAACATCACCTGATAGTAATGCAGATTCTGTAACAGTGATCGAATTGAGTCTCCATTATGCGCCGGGTGTATCTTAGCTATTTCGTCATCAGTCATCAAAGTCATTTGCTGAAACAATTTTGCAATATTGGCACCCATGTAGGAGTCAGGGCCGTACCAGATGTTCACACCTGGGATTTGTGCAAAAGCCTGTCAACCGAAAGCATATACAGGAAGAATTAACTTTAGGTGTTGCTTTCCACGTTCAACCCCTGCATATGAAGTGAAACTCACAGGAGCATAAAAGCTTTTCCTAAACACAACGAACCTGTAATATTGTCTGAACAACATTGGAAGAAGTACAGGTTATAGTAGGCACAAGCTCATGTGCATATGCCTTTGTCTCGAGAGAGGTATTAATGTAGACAACGTGCAAAGAAGGTGGAGAACCAGAAGCTGCTTCCAGATACTTCATATAAGTGGGACTAGATGCAGCGTCTGCCAACGAACAACCAATTCTCTCGCTCGACATCCTGTAAACACCAACCTGCATTCGACCAACCCTCTCAACAATGACATCGACCTAACTCGGGCCACGAAAAAAGATCAAATTAAAAGGCCTATACCTGATCAAACCCAGCCTGATCAAGGATAGCACGAACATTCTCCGACATGAAATCTACACCCAAAACAGTGATGAATTCGCACCCCGCCTTCGCCATGTTAACAGCACTATCCGCCATCACTAAAGAATCGGAAATGTGGATGTGAGGCCAGTGCTTCTGGGCCGCAGTCAGCACTCCCTGAACTTCCGGGTCCATGTAAAAGTGAGCCACAACGCCGATTCTCTTCTCCTTCAACACATGCACAAGCTCTCTAACCTTAACCTCGTCCGGGTTCAAGTACATGGCCTAAAGAGAAAACTAAACCAAGATCAAATTTTGACCTAAACCCATAAGTCTAAAACAATAAATAAACAAAACCCAAATGCTCGATTTGACCCCTGACCTGAGCCTCCGCGTAGCTCCCTTTAGCCTGGATCCCCTCCGACGTTATAACCAAAGAAGGAAAAGGATCGAAATCCCAGTTTTGCCCTTCCCTCTCCGCGACGAGCCTCTTGGTCCTCTTGTGCATCGACACGAGGACGTTGTGCCACGTATTGACCCTCGACCGCTCGCCGGGAAGCCCGACGCTGACCTTCGCAAGGTCGTCGGTCGTGATCTTCAAAACTTCCTCTGGGGCTGCCCCGTCGAGGGCCCAGACAAGGCACGCGCAGAGGCCGCGCGTGACATCCGAGTCGCTGTCTGCGGCAAACCGGACCCTCCCTCTGTCGTCGAGGTGGACGTCGAGCCAGACCCGGGCGGTGCAGCCCATAACCCGGTTCGAGTCGACCCGGGCAGAGTCAGAGAAAGGCGGGAGGAGCGCGGCGTAGTGGAGGAGGCGCTTAACCCTATCCCCGGGTCCGGACAAGGATCGGAACTGGGAGACCAGGTGTTGGAGTTTGGAGGAAGGGAGGTCGGGGACTAGGTTAGGGTTAGGGTTAGAGTCACTGGTGGGTGAGGGTGAGAAGGTGACGGCGGAGCAGAGGAAGGAGAGGTTCTTTAGGGGCATGGTCCTTGGGAAGGTGAGGTTGTGGGGCTTAGAGAAAGGGAAAGGAAGAGATGGACACGTGGACGAAGAGGGTTTCATGGAGATGGTGGCTGCGGACTCCATCGAGGCG
>SOPF01027915.1:4317-47825 GCA_012979155.1 Hypericum perforatum
AAGGTATGATTGCTTTCTGTCTCTCTTTCTGTTGCTACATCCAGCTGAGTGTTAACTGATCTAGTTAGAGATATGAAGCAGTGGCGTGTGATGTTCCCTTTCACTTTGCCAGAAAATGCACTCTGTTTACTTTATCTTGATTCATCTAACAATAACTATTTCTTAATGCACAGTCCATGATTGAATTAAGCAGGACACAAGATGAAGAAGTTGGGGATGGTACAACTTCTGTAATTGTTCTTGGTAAGTTGAGCATAGGTCTTCAGAATATTGGAAGCATGTCTTCACCGTTTGATTTGTGGACATTGTATCGTTGGATTTGGTCCTTGCCTAATCATCATTTTCATGCAACAACTCTATACTCTCCTAGTTTTAACATCAATCACTTCCTCAAGATACAAGTGTTAGACCAGCTTTGCAAACCATAATGTAAATAAGGGTGCTTGTGATGCATCTCATTCCTTGATGTTATTTTGTTTGCCTGTAGCTGGAGAGATGCTCCACGTTGCAGAAGCTTTTATTGAAAAGAACTTTCATCCTACAGTCATTTGCCGAGGTAATTTGGCTGCCCAATTGACCTATTTCTTTGTACTGTTTATGCTTTTGGGTCAGTTTGTGAAGCAAAATTTTCCTTTCTTTAGCATACAACAGGGCTCTGGAGGATGCCGTGGCAGCGCTTGACAAAATTGCAATTTCCATCGATGTGAATGATCGTAAGCTGTCTATTCTTCAGATGGCTATTTAGGGGTGTTATTCTGTTGTTATTGTATGCAGAAAAAAGGTTTCCTCCATTTTTTTGGGAGGGAGAGTTTGCAGAAGGAATTCTGAGCATAGTTAGCAAGTGAAACTTGAGTAGAGGCTTTGTTATCTGTTTACCATTTTTCTTCAGTCCTATCTTTTAAATGTTGCTTTGTTTTGGATTCTGAGCAGGTATTGCACTGTTGGGACTAGTCAAAAGCTGTATAGGCACAAAGTTTACTAGTCAATTTGGCGACCTGATTGCTGTAAGCATCTGTTCTCTTTAGTTGTTCGGGCTTCGAGAAATTTCTGTAGTTTTCTCCTTTGTTATCTTGACTGCTGGGAAAGCTACTGTTGATATGGCTGGTCCGTGGGCTCGATAGTAAATTTTGTACATTACCGGACATCATCCTTATCGCCTAACATAGGCTAGTTAATGGCATTAACTTTCTATATTTATTTGGAAAATCTTCTCACGTTTTTTGAATAAGTTAGAGACGGGCATCAAAAAATTGAAATACTGGAGCTGCAAAGATTTGCACCCATGTAACTAAATAGACTGATGAAACACCTCCTAATTCCACAGAATCTATAAAATTAGAGGAAGGGCTCTACACACGCTTAATTGAAATGGTTCTAAATTGGGAGAAGTCACTTTCGTTTCTTTGTTCATTCAAGTTCTTTACTGTGTTGCTGGATACTTGTTTAACTTGCAGGATCTCGCTATTGATGCCACCACTATTGTTGGCGTTGATCTTGGTCAAGGACAGCGTGAGGTTGATATTAAGAAGTACATTAAAGTTGAGAAGATTCCCGGTGGTCAGCTGGAAGATTCGAAAGTTCTTAAAGGGGTGATGTTTAACAAAGATGTTGTTGCCCCTGGAAAAATGAGAAGGAAGATCGTTAATCCACGTATTATTCTCCTTGACTGTCCTCTTGAGTACAAGAAAGGTGAAAACCAAACGAATGCCGAGTTGGTCAAAGAAGAAGACTGGGGTGTACTTCTGAAAATGGAGGAGGAATTCATTGAGAACATGTGTGTGCAGATTTTAAAGTTTAAACCGGATTTGGTCATCACAGAGAAAGGGCTTAGTGATCTGGCCTGCCATTATCTAAGCAAAGCCGGAGTTAGTGCCATCAGGAGACTGAGGAAAACAGACAACAACAGAATTGCCAAGGCTTGTGGTGCTGTTATCGTCAATAGGCCAGATGAATTGCAAGAGTCTGATGTTGGTACCGGTGCTGGATTGTTTGAGGTGAAGAAAATTGGAGATGAGTTCTTTGCTTTTGTTGTTGATTGCAAAGATCCTAAAGCTTGTACAGTACTATTAAGAGGAGCAAGTAAGGATCTGTTGAATGAAGTCGAAAGAAACTTGCAGGTAACTTTTACAGTTAGTGTTGTTTCCCTTGCTTCCATGCCTGGACCAGATAATCAATCTGAAGAGTTTTGTCTGAAAACAGGATGCAATGTCTGTTGCCAGAAATATTATTAAGAATCCAAAACTTGTTCCTGGTGGTGGTGCTACGGAATTAACAGTGTCAGCAACTCTTAAGCAGAAGAGTTCTTCCATTGAAGGAATTGAAAAGGTTAGTTACAGCTCTGAAGTTTCAAATACCAGCAATTAGTGTTTGTTCTTTGCTTTTGCTGACTAGTGGAGATGTTGATGTAGTTTATCTTCACACCTGGAATTTTGTAATTGATTGCTAATCATGAAATCAACATGATCGTTGTGAAACAGTGGCCGTATGAAGCTGCAGCTATCGCTTTCGAGGCCATACCACGAACATTGGCTCAGAATTGTGGTGTTAATGTTATCCGAACGATGACGGCCTTGCAAGGAAAAGTACGAACTCTTTTATCTGTTGTCTCTGCTTAACACTGACCCAACATCCAAGAGACTGATTTTAAATTCTAAAATTGTAGCATGCGAATGGGGAGAATGCATGGATTGGCATTGATGGGAACACTGGTGAAATCACCGACATGAAGGAGAGGAAGGTACAATTGCAGTCCTCATGTGGCCCTCAACATTTTTATCTCTTGCTTCCACGCTCAAGTTCTAACGTGGCAATATTCTCGACACTGTTCTGTCTTTGCGGCTGTACTTATAAATCTGTTTCCATTCACCAGATATGGGATGCCTACAATGTGAAGGCACAGACCTTCAAGACGTCAATTGAAGCAGCTTGCATGCTACTAAGGATTGATGACATCGTCAGTGGGATCAAGAAGAAGCAAGCCCCTGGAGCAGGTCCTTCCAAACCTAAGATTGAGACTGGAGAAGACGTAGACAGCGAGCAGATTCTCCCCGACTAAGTAAGGTGAGCTGCGGGCCTGCGGCAATGACTGACCCCACGAGAACTTTCGAGGAACCGAGTGTTGTTGAACTCTTATGCCCCAACTCAATGCCCCTCTCTTCGACCATGAAATGACATTTACGAGTTGTGGACTATAACATGTCCCAGATTTTGTTCCCCTGCATATTTTTGCCAGCCTTTTGGAGCTGCATGGTCTGCCAAAGTTTGTGTTTCGAATTAGATAGTTCTGAACTCTTTTTCATACTACGAAGAACATGTTTGATTTTGTTTCTTATGGTTTTTATTACATTTCGACTTGTTTTCCCCTTTTACTGCACACAGTAGGTGACTCAACAATATTTCATCTTCTGGCTCACTCGGTCCATCTGGCTGGGTATTGGTTGGACTAGTTTATCTTCTTCTTTTTATGCTAATAATATTTAAATAATATGAAAGTTAAACAAAATTTTCAAACAATAACTTAATAAGTCTATAAGTAAAAAGCGATGATTTTATAATTTTTTTGTTACTTATCAGTTAAATTTGTTTTTAGTTGATATTTTATTGAGATTTGTTAAAAAAAAATTGTTGTAATCCAAGTGAATGTTAAAATTCCAAGGGGATGTTTTAATCTATTTTTAGAAATACAGAGGAATGATATGCGAATACGTCAAATCCGACGAATAAATGTATGTGATCTGACTCGGCCTCGTATGTTTCACCATCGTTATCTGAATGTGTCAATCAATGTCCAGGGAACAAAATTGTATTTCACTTGTGTAACTTATTGTCAACGTCACCTGTGAGTTTACATCTTCTAGCTGCATCTTTTAAGGTTATCCTGAAATGTCGTTTGCAAACATCTCACGCCGCACTGAAATTATTTTGTATTTTTTGCATCAAACTCCATCATTTTTCTAGTCGACAACTCTATTGACATGTCATGTCATCAATAAAGCTATAGGATAATGGATATGTTTCATCCTCAATTGAAATCCATGAAAACAGGACAAACTCGAAAGATTGCTAGAAAAAAAAACTGAATTCTTTGCATCTCTAACTTGTTGATTTATGCACGCTATGTACAATTCAAGGCACCAAGAGGAGAGAACACTTACCTTAAGTGAGCTTAAATTATAAATTTCCCAAAAAAGAAAAAAACCTGGACGTAATAATTAAATTGTTGAGCAACCCTAGGCATGCAAGGCAGAAAATTAATTGGTGGAATTCATTGGACTCTGTTCCCAAGCATACAACCTGCCCACCACAAATATGTAAATATTTTTTGACCAAAAAAAAATATGTAAATATTTTAATTGAGTCGAGTATTATCAACTATTAAAAATTTAGTTCATGTAATAAATAATAAATTAATTAAAAAAGTCATGAATTTTAGCTTTAGACACGATTGTAAAAATTAAACCATAAAAATATCATATCATAATCGATTCTAAATGTAAAAAATAAATAAAAATCAAACATTGTGCAGTAACTATAACTCTACCAATAATATATTTTTTTCTCGGACCACCATCTATTAAATCCACGAGAATGACACAACTTCGTTTTACTTAAAGCTATCCTCTTCTTGCAAGTCAAAGAAGTAATCAAATCAGACATGGAGAGGGAGAAGCACCACCCTTTGACGTCAGTCGCAACGTTGGCCCTACTGGTGTTGTGGTGGACGACGACGACGCCGGCGACGGCCTGCTCGTCGGACGGGAAAAGCTGCAGAGAGTGCATATCGGATCAGATGAAGTACGGGTGCCCGTCTTGCGTGCCGCTTCTACACTGCATGGCTCGGTGCCTGTGGGGTGGGACGCCGAGGGCTAAGTGCATCAGCAAGTGTGACTGCAACGGCGGGAAGCCACCGCTTCCCGAGTGCAAGAAGTGCATGGTTCGTTGCAAGTGCAGCTGTGTCATGTGATATTCAGAGTCGAGCAATGTATGTCGGGTTTGATGTTAAGATTTTTTGCACTTTGTTCTGTCTGGGTTATATCTATAACTATAACTTGGTTTGTAGTTTGTTATCTGTTACTGTGTGAATGAAATCTGGGTCTTTGTGGTTGCGGTTTGCTGCGTATTGGGCTCCTTTTGATAAAGTGAGAATGCTGGGGTTCGTATTTGAATTTTGAGTAAATTTAGGTGGTGTAGTATAAATCATTGAGGTTTTAGACTGTTCTGATTATTTATTTTTCTAAAAAAAGATTCTTTTATTTCTATAAGGTTGAGAATTGATCGACTGATCTCTAAAAAATATGCATAAATCGTCCTCATCCTATCTATTAAAAGTTGGTAGTCGAGTTTGAGCATGACCTACATTGAACATGTGATCTAAATAGAATGACATGCTAGTTAAACTTGCAAAGCATGGGATAACTAACGGTTCTAGTAATTAGCAAGAACAAAACACAGAACAACATCCCAGTATCTTTATGGTGCGGTGTAGTGGTTGGGAAAGACGATTTTTGGTCAGCCTCATAATCGAAAAAATAGACCAGTGACTACGACCATCCTCGCCCTCAATGTCTACAACGACAACACCTCCTAGACCATGACCACGACAAGTGCCTTCCCTGGTCTGGCCGGATCTAGTTCCACCGCATCAACATCAAGCACGACTCCTGCCTCATCAAGATCTCCGAAGAAGATGAGAGGAAAAAGATGAAGTGAAAGAAATAAGATGGAGTGATAAAGAAAGAATACATTTTAGATTTTTCAAGTGAGGTTCCTCGAAGAAAATGATATATTCATATTATTTGGAACCAAAAAATAAATGACATAACGCAGCGGTAAAAGATATGATAACTCTGATGTAAAATCATCTTCGAAAAGGGTACAGTACCTCTCAATCTAGATTATCATGAAGGAAGGTCATCAAAAATAAAGATAATTAGAGATTAAACAATTTCTATGTGTTCTGAAAAAGGATATGTTGGAACGTCGAACATGATCTAAAAACGGAGTTGGAGTGGTTGTCCCAAGAGTGATTCAAACAATAGGCAAGGATAGAATAGATATGAAAAAAAAGGAGAAAATATATAAATCTGACTTGGTAGATAAGAAAAGAATTGGTAGAAAAACATGAAGTTTATTGAAAATATAGGAGAGAAAGACAAGAGGAAAGCGTAAACGATAAAAACTACATCTACTTGTGTGTTGTTTTGTGAGTTCGGGGGGTTCCTTTCTTCTATGTGAAACATGTCATTATATAGAAGCTCGTACAAATTCAATAAATGCAAATCTAAATTGTTCCTGGTCTCATATATGAAAATCTAAAATGCCCAAAATTTCCAAACTGATTATGACTTTTTTTTCGTCAAATTTGGATAAGTGATAGACTATAAAATTGTAGGTTTATCTTTTGTCTTTATGTAACTTTTAAAATCGCCTCAATCCGATATTTGAACAGTTACTTATGGATTTTAAACTAAAACTAGCAAACACTCAAATAAAAATATTCTATATCATATTCATAACGTAATGTAAACTAGAGGCTAAGAACGTTAATTCTAGAATACTAAATAATTTAAGATATCAAATAAATTACTAAATAATCATAAAGTGGTAGATAAATGTTACTCGTGACAAAAACTAAAATAATTATATAAATATTTAATAGACACATATATCATACTTATATTGGTATATTATTATCAAATTTTAGAGACAATAAAATAATTTTCTGAAACCCAGGAACCCTAGAAAAATGATGGACATAATTCAGGGATGATAATTTGCCCGTAACATTAATATATTATCTATGTTTCAATAAGAAATATTAATTCTCGGCGGCACCGACTTTTTAAAATAATAGGTGGGACGGAACTTGGGACCCCAAAAAATAGGTATGGAAATTGGAAACAGCATGGCAACAGTAAGGTGGTAAGTGTAGCATAAAAATTCAAGGATTCTTACTTTAATACAAGAAGATATTAACAAGTATATTTGTAACGCTAATTTGATTACAAAATAATACAGTTTTAATTTAATTACAATTTTGAATTAATACTGTCATTGTAACATATTTAAACAGACAAGTAGATTCGAATCTTTTTGGCAAAGCATTCGAAATTTTATGTGTCTGAATTATTATCTCTTTACCCTAAAAAACAGATATATTACATGTGAGTTTCAAAGCATTCGTGGCCAAATAAAAAGGATAACCTGATGTCCTTTTTTTAAAGGTAAAACCTGATGTGCTTATTATCTCTTTGTTTCCTTGTGTTCTACCTTAACCTATCTAGTTCTAACTAGAGAAGCATAATAATATTTCATTTCTTAGTATATTTTTATCAAAATTAAAAAAACAAAAGTTATTTAGACTTAGATTAACTGATCCACTTGATATCCAATAATATGTTGTATAAAATGAACTTATTATGCCAACCAACCAAAGTTAGCAATTGGAAAAAAACATAGGAACAGCTGTTTTCCGATTAAAAATAAAAGTCGAACACGTCAATGCCTATCTTCCAATAATTGAATTCTCATAAGGTACATAAATCCAAGGCCATCATTGCACTTCATCGCTCATTTTCAACCCCACCACTGTAGTGGAAGCCCACCACTCCACCCTCGATCTCATTCTCTATTATTATATTCTCCGATTAACTAAATTTCGAGTTATTAATAACGTGTGAGAATTTAGTTCTAACCGTGGTTGCGACAAGATTATGTTTATGAAAACATATGTTTTTTAAAATTTATAAGTATTAAATATTTATCACAAAAATTTATACTTTTCAAAGTCATACAGAAACAAATCTGACGTGAACGAGAAAAAAATTATAAATACGAAGACGTCATGAGAACGCGAGTGCAGATAATCTTAATTTTGAAAGTGACAAAAATTCTGACATAATTTAACTTCATGATACGTTCCCAAAAATTAGTCGATATAGCAAGTGACCATTTGGTCCAGTGGCATTAGGATGAGACGGAATGAGGTGAAGTCCAAAGTTTAACTTCTGACATAAACATTTCTGATGTAATAGAATATGATTTAGAATAGTATCTAAAAAAAAATTAGTCGATATAGCGAATATTCAAAAATACTCACATGTAAGTGTTTCGAGAAGAAGGAAGAAACCAGAAGTTTTACGAGTCAGAAAACAAGAAAATTGGCAAGTGCAACAGTGGAAAGGAAGAAAAAAGTTGCATACACCACCCTCGAGAAATCATGTGAGTACAATTAATTAATTCACTTTAAGCTTTTTCTTTACACGCCAAAGAAGGCAAGGCGAAGAATCCTGTCCATAAATCCAGTTACTTGCTCCTTTTTTCCGATGTGGGTCATTCTGAATTTTGCAGCTTGTCGCATATGAGAAATAGTAAGTTGGAAGCAGAGGAGATGATGGAAGGTGGTCACTGGAATGGTGAGGAGCAGAGAGGATATGAAGAAGGAGGAGATGAAGAAGGGAAGGAGATCAACAATGAGTATTATAATGACTTGGAGGCAATCTCTTACAGCCAGCCTTTGTTGGTTAAGAGGGTCAACACTACTTCCCAGATTGCCATAGTTGGTGCCAATGTTTGTCCCATTGAGAGCCTTGATTATGAGTAATTACTATGCCTCCCTCTTGCTTTCTGTCTCCGTTTCGAGTTTTAGTTTTGATCTTTTGATGCGTTGTGTCCGAGTCGAGGGTCAGCTGATGATGATTAATTACATTGAAGTTGGAGATGATTTCTTGTTCTGCAGTAAATTTGCCCTTCACGGTTTCTTGGAGGACTGCAAAGAGTTTGATTTTGGATTGTGTGTCGTCGGAATTTCGTAGACGTGGTTGTTGATTCATATAGTTTGCACCTTTTAGCTTGCTTGTGAATTTGCAAACTTTACGATAAGCGACAAGTTCGTTAAATTGTATCACCGAGATTCTTCGCTTTGTATGGCAGGTTGTTTGAGAACGAGTTGTTTAAGCAGGACTGGAGATCGAAGAAGAAAATCCAGATCTTTCAGTATGTCATACTCAAGTGGGGATTTGCACTTTTGATAGGCCTATTCACTGGACTAGTAGGCTTCTTTAACAACATTGCAGTTGAGAACATAGCTGGCTACAAGCTGCTCATGATCACCAACCTTATGAAAAATGATCAGTAAGCTTAGTCTCTTCACTAAACCCTTCATTTTTGTCGGCCTCTTCGGTTGAAAATTCGAACGGTTCCAGTGCAGATACTTGAAGGCTTTCGCTGCATTAGCTGGTTCCAACATAACCTTGGCAGCTGCTGCAGCAGCTCTATGTGCTTTTGTTGCTCCTGCAGCAGCGGGTTCAGGTATCCCTGAGGTGAAGGCATATCTCAATGGGATTGATGCTCACTCTATTCTAGCTCCAAGTACCCTCTTTGTGAAGATATTTGGTTCTGTTCTTGGTGTGTCTGCTGGTTTCGTCGTGGGCAAAGAAGGGCCAATGGTTCACACTGGTGCATGTATAGCCTCCTTGCTGGGCCAGGGGGGGTCTAGCAAGTACCATTTGACTTGGAGATGGCTTAGATATTTCAAAAACGATCGCGATCGGAGGGACTTGATCACTTGCGGGGCTGCCGCTGGTGTGACTGCTGCTTTCCGCGCTCCTGTTGGTGGCGTCCTCTTCGCTCTCGAAGAAGCAGCCTCTTGGTACTACGTCTCTGAGCTTTCTTGGTACTAGTTTGGTGATCCCGAATCAAACATTTAAGCTTGTTTGTTTTGGTTTAGGTGGAGGAGTGCTCTTCTTTGGAGAACCTTTTTCACAACAGCAATTGTGAGCTTGGTTCTGAGGACATTCATCGAATTTTGTTCTTCAGGCAGGTGTGGACTGTTTGGGGAAGGAGGTCTGATAATGTATGATGTCAGTTCGTCTTCGGTAACATACGGGGGCGCGGATGTATTAGCAGTCATCGTCCTCGGGGTTATTGGCGGTATTTTTGGAAGCTTGTATAACTACCTCGTCGATAAGGTTCTTCGCACTTACAGCATCATCAACGAGTATGATTTTCCCCATTTGGTCATCTCGTCTTTTCCTTAGGAGTAGTTACTAATGCATATCCTTTCCTGCTGCAGGAAAGGTGCCGTTTACAAAATCCTGCTTGCTGTAACGGTCGCGCTTTTGACTTCGTGTTGCGCTTTCGGACTCCCCTGGTTCATGGCATGCACCTCTTGTCCGGCCGATACCTCAATCACTTGCCCGAGTACCGCCGAGTCTGGAAACTACAAAAGCTTCCAGTGTCCATCAGGTTACTATAACGACCTTGCCTCCCTTTTCATGAGCACGAACGACGACGCGATCCGCAACTTATTCAGCAACAGCAACGAGAAAGAGTTCCTCATTTCCACGCTTCTTATCTTCTTTGCTTCCATCTATTGCCTTGGCGTTATCACTTACGGGATCGCCATTCCTTCGGGACTCTTTATCCCTGTCATACTCGCGGGTGCCTGCTATGGCCGCCTGGTCGGGAGGATGTTCAAGTCCATATCGGAGCTTGATACTGGTCTGTTTGCTCTTCTTGGAGCAGCCTCCTTCCTTGGTGGAACTATGAGAATGACGGTTTCTTTGTGCGTTATACTTCTCGAGCTAACCAACGATTTACTGATTCTTCCCCTTGTAATGCTGGTTCTTCTCATCTCGAAATCTGTGGCCGACAACTTTAATAAGGGTGTCTATGATCAGATTGTGAAGCTGAAGGGATTGCCTTATATGGAAGCCCATGCCGAACCTTATATGAGACAACTGGTTGCTCGAGATGTGGTTTCTGGTCCATTGGTTACATTCTCTGGCATAGAAAAGGTGGGGAACATTCTTTTCGCCCTGAGGACGACAGGGCATAATGGTTTTCCTGTGATCGATGAGCCACCTTCCGTAGACACGCCAGAGCTCTGCGGACTTGTTTTGAGGTCCCATTTGCTTGTTTTACTCAAGGGTAGGATCTTCTCCAAGGAAAGAGCACCAGCCGGACAGGAGATATTACGGAGATTTGCAGCATTCGACTTTGCTAAAGCGGGATCCGGAAAGGGTGTCAAGCTAGAAGATCTGGACATTGAGGATGATGAGATGGAAATGTATGTAGATCTCCATCCGATCACCAATACATCGCCATATACTGTCGTCGAGACCATGTCGCTCGCTAAAGCTGCAATCCTCTTCCGCGAACTCGGTCTCAGGCACATGTGTGTTGTGCCAAAGAGTCAAGGGGTAAACACAGATGATCCTCTTATGCTCTATTTTCTACCATTTTGCTGAAACATGATGTGGTCTTAACTAGAGAGGTTTGTTGCAATGCAGAGGCCGCCCATCGTCGGGATTCTGACTCGACACGACTTCATGCCGGAGCACGTTCTCGGACTCTACCCGCACATCAAGCCTCCTCGCAAGTGGATGAAGCGATTCTAGACAGTAGTTTCGGCTGTCCAAGTTTAGTTCTGGAGCTGGCTTTTGAGTCTTCTGCAGCGAAATGTCTGCTGCTGCTGCCTCCTCGGAGATGTCTAGCTAGCTAAGCACATTTTGTGATCGTTGGAATTATTCTCTTGTAAAGTAATTCTTTGGAATACCTGTATCTTTTTCATTTGTTTTCATATTATAATTCTCAGGGAAGTTCTCCCATAATTTCCTCCCTTTGTTCAACAAGGGAATATATGTCTTACATATTATTATCAAAAGAATAAGAAAATCATTTCGTCTGTGCTTTCTTTAAATTATCCTGCTCTATTAAGAGCTTCGTCCAACGATAAAAAGGTATTCTTATATTAGTTTGCAATTTTCAATTACTCATATTTAAAATATCTGTCGTGGTAACTTGTTATTACTATCAAACATTTGGATTAACCTGTAAGTTTAGAATTATAGTGCTAAGAATTGGAGTGTGTTAAAATATAGAGATAGTTTTATGACTTTATCGTTAGTTAAGATTTTGCATTGAATCAAATCTAAAGAAATAAATCTAATTAACTATTATTTTAAACATTTTTGTTAAAAAAAGAAAAAGAGAGGAGTGTATGAGTCAGCGATGGATAATAATTCGGCAAAATTTTAATTTTGGTTCTCGTGATTTTACGTTTGTTTTAGGTACTTATTTTGCACTTGACCATATAATTTGGCATCAAAGTAAATATCTTTTTTCTAATTCTTTATGATTTTAGAATGAAAAAAACTCTTCTCTCACCTCCGAAGAAGTTAAAAAATATATAACTACATAATTAAAAAGTCAATTTTCAACCACATGATTATAACCCAAAAAATATGAACACGATGCAAAATTGAACCTTTACCTAATAATTACGAGAAAGCTCCAAGGCAATTGATAGGCTTTTATGACATAATCAGGCCGACACTTGTTTGAGGGAAAAAAGAGAGAGAACAAGAGAAGGAAAAAAAAGAGGGGTGAAGAGAAAAGGACAAAGGGTCCCAATTTTTTATAAATTTTACAATTTTATACTACGTTAGATGGAAAAAACAAGGGTTAATTACCCTCCGGTTCCTATACTATTGATGATTTTGTAATGAAATCCTTGTGTAATTTGAATAAGATATAAGACCCCTATTTTTTAATGAAATATTGATATTATGTCCCTGGCTGAACCCTCGTTGACATCATCAATTTTTATTTTGTTTTTTTAATAATGAATTGACCAAAATACTCCTAGAAATTAAAAACAAAAAAACAATCTTCTTCAACCTTAGAACACGATGAACACGATGAAGACAAACATTAAACTAGGTTTTCGTGATTTGCTTTCCAATTGAAACTGGGTTTCAGATTTCAGTTTTCGGTACTGCCGAATGGAATTTTTTGATAGAAAAAAATTGGGGTTTTCTTCGATATTGGTTTTCTGGGAAGTTCTATAGCTCTCTGAATTTCAACCGAAGTTATTGGACGGAAAAATCTAGAAGAAAAGAAAAACCACCGTCCACTGACCTTGAACATTATCCCCTTCCCGACCCGCCGTTGCCTCCTCCCAGAGCCCCAAGGCTTTTGGGTCCTCCCGACATTGAACAAGATCTCTCCCTACTCCTCTGCGATACCGATAGCAAGGAGGAAGGAGGAAATAAGGAAACGAGGAAACGAAGCCGGCCTCCCTTTCTCGAGAAGGAGCGACGGTACGGTGACCTGGAAGGAGGAGCGTCATCACCGACAAGGACGTTGTTCGCCAAGGGAAGAATTCCACCCCCTTTCGGTGTCGATTCCGATCGAGGAGATAGACCCAATCTCAAGATCAGTGTCATCCTTGTAATCTTTGAGACGAGCTCCCTCGCACTCTGCCGCCGTCTTCAAGTTCTTCTCCAATTTTTGGCCAGTGAGGACTGACTTGGGAAGCTGGGCGGCAGTACCGATGGAGCTTGGTTTGCATTTGGTTTTTGTATAAGACGACATCACTACTTGAGATGTCTGTGCTTGATTCACTTTAATTTGCATTTGATTTCAGTACAAGACGAACGAGAGTTTGGTTTGTGAAGGAAAATTAAAGTTGTTGAATCTGGAATATGATAATGGGATGCCACGAAATTGCAAATGGGGATGTTTCAATACTCTACAGCTTTATGAGACGAGGCAACTTGGGGTTAGATTTCTTGAGTTTTTAGTTAACTGATTGGTTTGGATTTAAGAAGAAGTTCAAAATTAAATTGAGAAAAAAAGATGAAGAAGATGGAGTCAGAGAAGAGGATGAGGAAGGTGTTTTTTTAAAGGGTATTTTAGTCATTTTAGTGATAAAAAAAAATTGGTGACATCAACCTCATTTTTTTTAGGAACCCGAGATCAATATTAATTCAAAAATTAATGACCTTATATCTAATTCAAATTATCCAGGGACCCTACTACAAATTCGACCATAAAACATGGACTTGAAGGTAATTTACTCAAAAACAAACTTTAGTAACAATAAACTAAAAAATATCAGTAAACATATATATATATATATATATATATATTTATCTTTTTAATTTTTTTTGTGGAGAAGTCAATTGAATTGATTAGATCAACTTTACTTCATCAATTTTTTCTTCGATAATATGTACAAATTCGATAATTTGTTTATAACTTTAGGAAGTAAACTTATGACCCCCATAAATATTTTTAGATTTCATTACGAAACAAAATTTTATTGTAAAAAAAAAATACTTAAGATACACTGAGAAAATAATTGAAAGATACTGTACATTATTTAATGTAGTAATTTGAATATTATATTTTGTTGATTTAGAAGATGAATTTGAAAATTGTATTTAATTACAAATTCAATCGTGAAATTATTTGATAAAATACAAAATTACACGACTCTCAACAAGATTTTCAAAACTTGAATTCAAATGTGATTTATTTAGCATAGGGCAAATTAGCACAAAATAAATAAATCTGATTAAATAAAAAGCTCTGAAAATGTTTTTAGCTAATTTAAATTGGATTATACCATATAACTCTCACATTGACCAACTCAAACTTGCTCTAACTGCCGCGCGTTGAACGAACGCGCAGTTGGTGTAGTGGTGCCAGAGGCTGCACTTAGAAGGGCGAACTAAGGTTCGATTCCTCGCAACGGCGTTGGTAAAGGTTAAAAACATTAATCCCGGGACCTAGGAATGGCAATAGGCAGGATTCAGGTAGGATCTATAAGACCCAGATCCTTATCCTTTTTTATAAAGGTAGACCCAGATCTTTCCCCTTATCCTCTTTTAAATACAGGATTCGGGCAGGATATGGTTCTAAAAATATCGGGTAGGATTAGGATCGACCCACAGATCTATGGTACATAAAAATTATTTACTGGAAACAAATGAAAACTATAATATCAAAGTTCATATGCATTCTAAAATTAAAACTCATAATAATGATGAGACTCTCATCTTCATCAAGTTACAATTCTTTTAACGAGAACAAACAAATTACATCAAGTCCAAAAAAAAATCTAATAACGATGTTATAGCATAAGAAAAAATTAGTAATAGATATCACCAGCAAGAGACAAATAAGCAAAAGAGTGTGTCACCACCACATTGGTTTATTTATGAACAATAGTAAAAGTATATGCATCCAAACCCTGCATCCCTGCATAAAGAGTATTATATGTATATATAATTCGGGTAGGATCCGAGTAGGATTTTATAGGTCCATATCCATACTCTCATTCTTTGTAAAAAACAGGATTCGAATCTAGGACCCGGTCAAAATCAACGGGTCCTAGACCCTTCGGGTCTAAAACAGGGTAGATCCTTAGGATATGAGTCTAATTGCCATCCCTACCGGGACCCGCCTCGAACAGGAATAGTCGGCCCTGTTGAAAGTTCATAATGGGCTGGGCCGAATACCGGGTATTAAAAAAAAAAAAAACTGCCGCGCGTTGGTTTTTATTTAATCAAATAGTAGATTGATTTTTTGCGGCGCGTGAACCAGGAACCTCCTCCCCAATGATGGAGAAGGAGAACCGGTCCTTGAGCTTCGAAGAATCTAAACTGCTCTACTCGCTCCTGAGATCAGACAACCGGTCGTTCCAAGATGTCTTCGCCGAATTCTCCTCCACGATCGGTCGTCCCCGCCACTTCCTCGCCTGCAATTCCCTCTTCCTACTCTTACAGGTAAGGGTTTATCATTCTCGGTAAAATTAGGGTTTCGAATTTTAGGAAGATTGGGAAAAAAAGAGGACTCCTCGGGTGTTACGTACATGTAAATATGTTGAGATATTCATATCTTAATTATAAAGTTAACGGTATTTAAGACTGTTTTATAAGAGGAGAATGAGAATTATTACAATTGAGAATGACAATTAGAAATAATATTCGTTAGAATTCCGAAGGCATTAGCTGTCTGCTCTCATTGTCAAGATTATCACACTCTTTTAATCAGATCGATCTCGAGTTTGTTATCGCACTCTGTTGTTGATCAATTCACTATAGACACACTCTGTTTTGATGTTGGTGTTATTATTGTTTGTAATGATAGTTGACTGACTACACAATTTGTTGTGTTGTTGGAAAGCAGGATCGGAAGATGCTCAAGTCCACAGAACGTCTAATTGCTTTTGCCATCTTACATCAGGCTTATGCCTCTCAGCATTCTTCTGCTAACCCATTCATATCTTTCCTCGTAGATGTAAGTATGCTTTATGATCTATGTTACATCAGAGTTCTTTTCTTCTGTGCCCTAATGTTGTATGGATTTTAATTTTGAATTCTGTTTGGACGGTGAACTTCTCATGTGTTTCTTGTGTCAGTTTTATTGAATTTCAGGTTTAATTTGTTGGTTCTGCACTCATTGGTACTGTTCATAGAACTGTTTTGTAGTTGTTGTTTAAACATTGTGTCATTGCTTGTTAATTTTTTGGTAAGTATGTAATTGCTAGTTGTCGATTGATGACGAATTGAAGATGTCTTGTACGGTAGGCCAATAAGATGTCTAGCCAAGTTCTTATTAGTGATTAGCTGTCTGGAATTGTCGATTCGTGTCACTCTCTAATCTGTATAACTTAACAGTGACTTGGTTACTAGTTGGGTTGGAATTATTACCAATCATAACTTAAAACTCTATTATTCAGCCAAGAGGCAGTATGTGATATTTTTCAATAAAACCTTCAATACTATTGCACAGACAAAAGATTCCATAAATTTTAGAGCTGCAATACTCTAGAGATATGTGCAATGTGATCCAACTTTAAGTTTGCTACATACATGTTCCAGAAGGCATCCTCCCATGCATGCTTGAAATAGTTTATGATAAAATAATGTCACTTGAGCAATATATTTTATGTTTCAGGGATCCTTATTTACAATTGCCTTTGTTTCATGTTTTCGCTTTTGTACTGGTATTTTTGCAGGCTGCTTCTGATGATGGATCTGAAACGTTGGAAAGGACGTTTGTGGTCCAGTTGTTAGGCATTGGAGGCCCTGGCATCGGTAAAGAGGTGTAACCTTCTCTTCATGGTTTTGACTAAACGGTTTATCTTTAAATGTGTAATACTAAACAAATTTTCTAGCATTGGGAATATTGCGGGAAAAGTCATGCTTTAAAGTTTGTATTCAAAGTAATGAGTATAAGTTTGTGCCTTTTTCTATCTTCTGAAGTCATGGAAAACTGGTTACTCGATTACCAAATGTTCTGGAGATAAATGTTTGTTTTATAATTTTTCATGATATTTGGTTTTTTACTTTGTCAGTTTTGGATGCTATCATGATCATGGTAATGTTGTAATTCTTGGATCTATTTATTACATATTGAGAGATTTCAGGAAATCCTGAGGATTATTTGTTATTTCTGAGAAAATAAAATAGAGAAAACGATAATGATGTTAGGCTTCGCTGTCCGCATGTTGGTCTATGTTAAGAGCATCATGTTTCATAATCCGAGAATAATAAAGAAGGTTTTGAATGAAAAAAAAAATGACCTTCCTTCTATTGTTGAGTGCCTAAATTGCTTCTTCGTCTTACTTTTTATTGTTCTGGTTCCAGATCCTTGAACAGTCCGCGGCAAGTTACATAACAGAATTTGATCCATCGACTTATGTAAGTTCTTGTATGTTTTTCCTGGACATGTATACATGCTTTGGTTGAGTGTTTGCATGCCATGCCTACAGTTACATATTTCCCAGGAGATGTCTTGGATAATAGCTGTTTCAGTTCTTAAATTTAAATTTTTGACCTGAAAGCTTTGCATTACATTGCTTCTGCTAATAGATTACACAACAACTGACAGGATCTTCCTCCACGAGAACAGTTGCTGTGTCAGTACTGTGATAACAAGCCACTGGAAAATTTTTATTCATTGATGAAAAGTTCTTCATTAATAAATGTGGTGCCAGATCCCGATATTCCTCGTGGTTGCAGTCCAGACTCGCCAGAGTATGTAGTTTTGTAATGAAGGAACAGACTGCTAGATTCACCTTTCAAATTCACACACACTTTATTCTTTTGACTTTACTGTCTACCAATCATATCTGCTCCAATTATCAGACATTTAGGCTTCCAATGTAGGTTTGACATGCAACCTGGTTTGGCACCAAAATTGGGTTCCGGGGACCGAGATGAAGCTTTTGTTGGATTGCTTGGGAATTTAACACTAGAAGGAATAGGACCTCAATGGGTCAGGCCATATCCACCTATGTTGCCTCTGCAGGATGGTGAGGTGAGAACATTTTTCCAGAAGATGTGTAATTTGTGGGATTTCGTTCTTTATACTTGCTCTTTATTCTTCTGCAGTTGTTGTGGCTGAACCCAGACAATAATCACGAGCTTGTATGGGATCATGGTATGTGTGCTGATACTAGCAGGGGTGCAGCAGTAAGGGACTTAATTGCAAAAGCCATGAGAGGGCCACTGGCACCTGGCCAATACGAGGTCTTACAATTTCAGTTGTCTTGCTATAATTAGATATCTTGTTACAACCTGATTTGAATTATGGTCTAGCAATCTATTAAAGCTAATTTCCGTATTTGAAAGTTTTAGAAATTTGGTGCTGTTGAAAGCTAAGAATAGATCGCGAGGCAAGTTTGACATTTTGACGAAGTGTCTCCTTTCCATTTGGTGGACGAAACATTAAAAAAAAAAAAAAAACTAAGAATGTTAAGTAAACTTCATCCTTCCCTTCCAGAAAACCGAGTCCATAAATTGAAGCCAGGAATTGAAGTTATTAGCACCTAGATAATGCAAGTTTGTTCATTTATGATTTGGAGGGCAGAGGTAGCAAAAAAATTGCTGTCCTGTGAGCCGGAATAATTGGGTCACAAGTTCTCATATGAACTTTAGTTCAAGATTGCTGTTTGGATCAATGATGAGATGGGGAATAATTGAAATATTATTCAGAAACTTATCTTGACTGTCAAAACTGGTGAAATTTACTCAAGAGTGATCCTGTAAAATGCTTCTCCAAGTTTTCCATTGCATTTTGTTTAAAACGAAGGCATTGTTGTTAGGTTTTGTGAAACACGGACTGGTTTTTGACATCTACATCACAAATAAACTGGCTTTCTTTTGCTTGAATTTTTTATAAATGGCAATTAGGCATTCCGGTTTTTGAGAGGTGGGAAGTGGGTGTAGAGTTACAACTAACTGCATAATTGGACCTGATAAATGACATCTACCCTGTGCTTTTTTTACAGCAAGTGCTTGTAGAGTTGGCAAATGACCCGAAGCTTGTTTATCATTGTGGACTGACTCCAAGAAAACTACCTGTGTGTGATTCATGGCCTTCATTACATTTCATAATCAGAATTCTTCTGCCTGTTTAATGGATTCTTCTTGGGGAGAAATATAATGTAATTCTTCATGCTGTCAGGAATTGGTCGAAAACAATCCTTTAATTGCAGTTGAAGTTCTAACCAAGTTGATAAATTCTCCTGACATCAATGAGTATGCTGCTTCTACAATAAGCACTTTATGCTAACTAGATCCTTCTTTTCTCTGGCTATTAAGCATTTCTAGGTTCAGTGATTTCTACAAGAGAGATGTGACTCCTTTCTTTTTCTTCTTTCTCTTATCTGAAATGATCATGTCAGCTATTTTACTGTACTTGTGAATATGGACATGAGCCTACATTCTATGGAGGTCGTGAACAGGCTTACGACAGCAGTTGAACTTCCGAAAGAGTTTGTACGCATGTACATTACTAATTGCATATCATCGTGCGAGAACATTAAGGTGCTCCTTAAACATTGATTGTTCATCGAAGTTCATGGCATCCTAAGAAAATAAGTTTCTAGATGCACGGTGTTAGAAACACCTACCTTCTGCTACGTTTAGTTGCAAACTGCAGTAACTTGTCATATTATCCGGATTGGATATTATGGAACTTACATTGGGAAAAATGAGTATTATGTAGGAACTTTTGATAATTACTTTGACATAATCTGGTGTAGCATCACATCCATCTTCCTTGGTAACTTCATAGCTAATAAATACATTAAGAAACTCTGTATTCCATTTGTTCTTGAATTTTAACAAACATATAAAAAGTGCCTTCTATTGAAATCTGTTTGTGATTCTTATCTTCATGATTGTTTATTTTCAACATTATTTTTGTCCTCATTTTGGATTTTCGTTTCAATATGGACCTTTAAATTTTGTTTGCCAGGATAAGTACATGCAGAATAGACTTGTCAGGCTTGTATGCGTGTTCCTACAGAGCCTGATCCGTAATAGAATTATTGATGGTAAGCATGCAAATTTCACTTCCATAAATTTTTTCCTTCTGGTGTGATGTACTCGGTGCACATTCCATTATTCTTGGGGGTTTCTCTCATGAACGCCTTATTATCTTTGGAAATTGATACCATTTAGAAGTAACAAGAGATGTCCTTGATCAATGTGGAGCAATTGTTGAATGTGAGAAATATTTAATGAAAAACCGAGAGATTCTAAGTTGTACGGCAACATTTGTACCGCTCGGGTCTTGGAAAATTTGTCATCTGAAGTTTATGGTCATATTCACGCTTGCAACTTGGAACGTAACATCTTCATAGTTTTCCAGTTTATCTTTCATGATGTCTTCCTCGAATGCAAGTTCTTGATATGTGGTCTTTTACAGTTAAGGATCTCTTCATTGAAGTCCAAGCTTTCTGCATCGACTTTTCGCGCATAAGAGAAGCTGCTGGCTTGTTTCGGCTTCTCAAGACGTTGGAGTAAACCAAATATTCGTCCTTTCGGCTTCTTTAGCTCTCGCTGCAGATTGTGAAGCTAGAGACACAAGTAATCCACTTGTTATTTGTGATTGAAAGCTAGCGAGAGAAAAGCCATTGATGTCGTGACCGTGACCTACTACTGCTACTTCTTCCGGAATGTTATTTATTTTCTTCTACCGGAAACCAATAATTATGCTTTTTAGTACTTGTTGTGTTTAGAAAGGGCAAAGAATTAGAGAAAAATGTAGTTAGACTGCATTGAATGAAATTATAGGATAAAATTATTCTCTGTTTTTTTATTTTCTATGTAGCTAAGAATCTTTTTATGCTATGTCATGTTACTCTATCCAATTGCAAATAAAACTTTACTGTGAAAATTGAGAGAATGTCACAAACTTCTTATTAACAATAATCAAAGTACATCATAATGGCACTGGGGTGGCTTTTTCCAAGTACATCTTCGCTCACTCATGTACATTAGAAAACTCTGAAAGAGATTGTGAAAAATGAAAACCAAACTAATCTGTAACATTTCCCTTAGTGCAATTTAAAAAATGTGTCTGTATAAAACCATAGGAAAAATCTTAATCAAAATTTAAGAAAAATGAATTTATTATAAGATTTGGTGCATTGTAAGAATTTTACCGAATAAATTTTCTGAATTTCACATTTTTTTTATGACGAAGGTTTCCTAATCATGATTAATCATAGTTAGACCAAATTAATGATGGTAATATATTGTGATAAGATAGTAGTACACCAAACATGAAGGCCCAGCAACCAAAATGGAGGCCCAATATAAAAAAGTGGGTAATTCTTAATTCTTGTACTAGCGTCGTGTTTGTTTACGGAGTTCCTGCCTAACTGAAATACCAAAGGGGCTAGGTCATGTTTGGCCACGACGCCAAACGCAAAACCTAAAAAAGACAAAAAGTTGTCTCACTTCTCCCCCACTCAGTAGTCACTATTCAATATTTACTCACTCGAGAGTAAAGCAAGAAAGAGAGAGCTTCACTTCACTTTCCAACGGTAATTTTTTCCTCTTACTGTTCCTTGCCCGTTTATCTTTCTTTAAGTTTTCACTTTATTTTTAGGAGTCAGTTTCCCTTGATTTTTTTTTTTTTTTTTTTGCATTGGCGAGTCTTGAACCAATATTTTTTTTACTGAATCGAAAAGGGTTGTTGGAATTGGGGTTCCCTCTGTTCTTTTTTTTTTATATATATTTATTTATTTTTTAGCTGCATTTTGGTGGAAGTTGATGATTATGATTCGATTTGGTTGCTACTATGTGTATTCAGCTGGGGGAAGGAGAGGGAGCAACATGTCCATTGACCCGAGTGCGACGATGGCATTTGGCGACGAAGACGCGTCTTCTGGTTCCGGGGAGGATGGCCACTTGGTGATGGATGGGAACAGCAAGCGTCGGCCATCGACGCCCTCGGCCTCTGCCAATCGCAAGAGGAGCCGCAAGAGTACTGGCGACGCCATTGTTGATGCCATGCTCGAGATTGCTGCTGCTTCGAAGATGCGGGCGGCTGCTATCGCGAAGAACGATGACTGCTTCTCCATAAGTAAGTGCATCCAAGCGTTGGACGAGATGCAAGGTGTTGATCAACGGCTTTACTTTCTTGCCTTGGATATGTTTGAAAGTCCAGTTCCCAGGGAGATTTTTTTGTCCTTGAAGAGTGCGAAACGCTTGCTTTGGTTGCAACGCAAGTGTGGTTATTCTTCTTCCATCTGATTAGTTTTGTACATACTGATAGGTGTGTAGTTTGCTTGTAACTAGTATGAATTTGTCATTGTAACTGTTTCACCCCGTAAACTATTCTAAATGATAGTTGAGAGCTTGATCATTTCGTTTGTTCGTTTGAAGTCTATATTCTAGGTTCTTGTGCCCGGAGAATGTCATTCTGTTATATTTTTTTGTTGTTTTTTTTTTCCTTCCATTGGACAGATAATTCAGCCAGTGGGCACGACTTTGAGCTAATCTTGGACGAGATGGAATTAGTTGCAGCTGCTGCTGGTTACTACTATTACAATAGTGTAACTAAGTTACCTCGAAAATTCTCTTTTCCCGGCGAAACTAAATTTATGACTGAAGTGCTTAGTGGCAGTGATAGTGTTTTCCGAGAATCGCTGAGAATGAATAAGAATGTTTTCCACAAGCTGTGCACTATTCTTCGTAACAGAGGCCTGCTTCGTGATACCTTAGGTGTTGTGATAGAGGAACAAGTTGCAATTTTCTTGAACATTATTGGTCATAATGAGCGTAATCGAGTTGTCCAAGAACGCTTCCAGCATTCAGGTGAAACCATCAGTCGATATTTCAACTATGTGTTGAAGGCAATTAAGTCTCTTTCGCGTGAGTTTCTGCAACCACCAGTTATTGCCACAGCTCAGCAAATTCTTGGAAGCCATAGGTTCTACCCTTACTTCAAGGTAAGTACTTGAAACCCGTTGTCTAATGTCGCTGCAATATGTTTGTTTCTTCATGCTTCCGACTTTTGCTTTGTTTGTCTCAGGATTGTATTGGGATAATTGATGCCCTGCATATTCCAGCACATGTACCATCAAAAGACCAAGCCCGGTTCCGCAATAGAAATGGTTTAATATCACAAAATGTACTGGTGGCATGCACCTTTGACCTGCAATTTATCTTTGTCTATCCTGGATGGGAAGGATCTGCTGCTGATTCCCGTGTTTTGAGAGCTGTGCTTGATGATCCAGAACAGAATTTTCCTTCTATACCTGAAGGTCGCTGCAAATGAATTGTCTTGTTTGATTTTATGTGTGGATTCGGTTTTTATTTTACGTCTTAATAGTGAGACGTTTCATTGTTTCAGGAAAGTATTATCTTGTTGATGCTGCATACCCCAACGTGGGAGGATTCATGGCCCCTTATTCGGGAGTACGTTCCTACCCTCAACAGTTCAGGGGAGCAAATCAGTTGCCTAGAAATGCAAAGGAACTTTTCAATCACAGGCATTCCTATCTTAGGAATGCCATCCATAGGTCCTTCTATGTTCTGAAAAATAGATTCCCTATACTTAAAGTGGCTCCTCAATATGGGTTTCATGTCCAAAGAGACATAGTCATTGCTGCGTGTGTTCTGCATAATTTAGTACGGCAAGAAGAAAGAAACGACTGGCTGTTTGCAAGCGTCGAAGGGGTGACAGTGAACGACCTGCCTGATGCCGACGAACAACCCGAGATGCAGCTGGGTTCGTCGATGCAGCAGGAAGCGTTCTGTTTGCGAGATTCAATGGCTGCAGCTATGTGGAATGACTTCTTGAACAAATGGGATGAGTGGTGATTCACATGTAGTCTGCCAAGTTGACTAATTTGCATAATTCTAAAAAAAAGTTAGACTAATTTGCGCTCACTCATAGGATGATACTCTCATACTCCTAATTTTCTAGGGCATTTCTTGTCATGTATGTAGGGGAAATTATACGCTCACTCCAAATGTACAGTCGGGGAAGATAGATCAGATTACATTTTGGGCAGCTGCAATTTTATATGAAAATTTTCTGTGAGTTGTGATTCTTACAATGGAAAGGACGGTAACGGTGTCCATCGTTGGCTAGCCTTCTTTTCATGGTTCGGTTGGCATGGACAAGGTGGTATGCTAGGTTATGAGATTAGATTAGGTAAGGAATGAAAAAAGTCAATATTCTGACATAATACGTTGACAATACATAACGAACGAAACATGACAGTGTATATTTTCTATCCAAAATAATTTGATTAGTCAGGATGGTTCAGAGTCGAGTCGAGGCCATACTTTCATGTTTTTAGACTTTAGAGTTATCACAACATATAAATAAAATACAACCTCGGTGCTCACGGATTCAAACAATCAAACAGGATTCGAGCTGCATTTTTTTTATAATTTCCAAGTGAACCACTCCATTTAGTCCTATGGGTTACTGTCCTGACGGCCAGTGTCACCACAAGAGAATATCAAAAATAATAACAAAAATAACGTTGTCTGTTATCAAATCGATTGTTACATAATAATCAATATGGGACAAATAGTAGTACGTACACACACGAAGACAGGAAAAAGTGTCAGTTCTGAGACAGAAAATGGACTCTTGCTAAAGTGTACTCCTTTCCAGCAATCCAAACACCCGTTTGCGACCATTGCACATCTTCCCAGTCAAGGTTTTCCTCCAACACCTGCTCGAGCGACAACCGATTAGTACGCGATACCAGCCGAAACATATTTCGAGCAGCTTTTATAAGTCCCGTTCGTGTACAATCAACTTATTCGGTCTGATTTGAATGAAATAAGCAAAATTAATCGGCTCGAATAGATGTAGGTAATCCCGGTTTTTTGGTTGTGTTGGGATCAATCATTCATTTTCAGAATGAAAGAAACGAAGTACCTCAACGTAATCCGGAGGAAGTGGAATCCCGATTGAACGCATGGCCATCTGTGGTAATGGCTTCTTACAGCGAGACCACCGAAACAAATCGGTCAGAACATTATCAGAATCGTTCTTATCACCGTTGTTGGAATGGTTGTGGTGATTGAGGGACTTCTCCGACTCTTCGTGCTTTTGAGCAGCTGGTGCAGCTTTGATCATTTTCTCTCCGGTGAAACAGAGCTCATACCTTCAAATAAGCAATTGAATGTTACGAATCTAGATAATGAAACAGAAAACATAAGTTCCCAAAGTAGTTATTAGCTCGTTCTTATAATGTTCACGGGACACTATGACCTACCATTGCCTACACCGAATGGTAGTTCAAATAATAGAAATGACAAAAACCCGGTTGAGAAAATTACTTGGACCAAAGTTCAAAAACGGAACTCAATCATACGAAAAAAAACACAAAAAAGAGAGTACCTGCACGTGTGCGTTTCCAAGTAAAGAACTTCTCCTTTCTTCAGTCTTGCAGAAGTAAAGAGGGGTTTCTTCAGACCCTTGTCGGCAACAACGCTGATGCTGTACTTTATCCTGAAAGTAATGGACAAGCAGGGCTTGCATGAAAATTAGCAAGCAATAGATAGACTAAGTGACTGGAGGAAAAAAAATATATTCAAAGTTCCAATAGGACAAGCAACATCAGCAAAAACAGCATACCAAAGAAGTGTTGAATTTCTTTGGTTTTATAGGAATTTGCATATCCTACCCAAAATCTTAAGACAATGAGTACGTGGATCTTCCACACTTATACTAAGGCGCGCGCTTGCCACTTCTGATGTAGGATTCTCTCCAACATGTTTTACTAGAGGCAAAGCTAATAAGCAGGTGGAGCTTCTGGCTCGTCACCAATATAAATCTAAATCATTCATCGATTTTATTTTCATTGATGTCATGGTATACATTATATTATGGTGATACAAATAAAATGGACAAGCCAGAGACAATCAAGTACATGCAGAACAACATATGCCAACTCTCTGCTATAGTTGACGTAATCCCAAAATATTAGGAATGAAGCAGAAGACGGACAGATTCAATAAATAATGATGATATTAAACTTCTGTTACAATTGTATATAATAAAGATGAAACAGATGAAGCATTACCAGGGCTCATTGCAGAGATTGTATTGGATGGTCACTTCACGAACAAATCTTTGTTGCCGCAAAGCATTCTGAAACAAGAGTAATATCTCGCACTTGTAAGAGCAAAGAAATGAACTACTGAGATGCCGTTCTTATTATCACAGACAACACAACTCAAGCTACAATCAAATTTTAATGATCACTATTTCTTAGTTAACTTTTTAGGAGATGTGGAAAATATTATTTCAAAAAGAATTTATGTAACTAAATCATTCTATGAGCTTGTAGAAAATGAATAAATGATACAGCACTGAAGTTCTCTTCAAAGTCCAACATTGAGTGGACATCCCCATCATTCATTTCCCTGGAATAACAGTTAGCTATACTTTATCGTTTGGATTAAGATATTGACCCAGCTCAGTCAATGCAAATTAACCCATCAACTTATCACAAGTAGCATTTGAGCTTGTTTCAATATCTCTGTTTGTTATCCTAGAATACATAATAGTTGAAGATAACTAAATGGATGAATTCCTGAATTGTCCGAAGCCTGTGCCAAGGCTCTTTCTTTACCAAGCTATAATAGTTAACTGAAAATGCTTCAGTATTATCCCAAGTAATGCCATTAAACAAGTAAGAGCTTGCACTCGACTAAGAGAAACCAGGATAAAAAGGCGATAATATCAGAAGAATTTACAAAGCCCTACCGAGGCAGCAGCTCTGGTTGTCATTGTTCGCTCAACAGCTACAGGAGCAAGAGTTGGTTCTATTGCTGATGTATGAGCAAGGCATGGCTCAAGATCAATAGTTCCACCTCCTTTCTGAAGTATTGAAAACAGCTTTAGAAAAATTGGAGCAAGATGAGATTAACTCAAGAGTGCAAAAAAAAAACAACTGCGGGTAGACGATTGTTGGCACCTTCACAATGCAGCAGCGCTCAACACGGTAACTACAATCAATGCCGGCTCCCCAAGCGCGAGAACGCACATTATTTCTAAGCATAGAAGTATAGCCTGACATTTATCATACCCATTGAGGTTAGTATTGTGCGTAAGTCAACGTCAGTGGAAGTAATTCAGAATCATGAAAAAACAATGATGGAAGATGGCTAACAGAAAAAAATTGAATGGTAAAGGCAACAAGAAAAAAATAGTGCTCAAAAAGCTTTATGAGCATCGAAAACTAGATCGTAAGTTACGATACAAGTACTCTTCGCATTCCCATTATTACTTCATTACAATTCCTCTAATGTTAGAGGCCCTAAAATTCGACAGGGGACTCGAAACCTTCAATTTAAAACAACAAAAGAGCTTACTATCTTGTGGCGGCAACACTCGGATAGTAGCACGCAACTCTTGGATGGCAGATGGAGGCGGAGCTGCAGTAGGGCGGCAGTAGCCAGTATGCATGAGAACTGCAACAAGATATCGACATGAACAGTACTTTCATTGAAATCTAATCACAAAGCAGGACACAGTACAATGACTTGAGAGACAAAAATAAGCAAAGAGAAAAGCTACACATTCTTTGATTTAATTTGACATACCAGCAACAAGATCAGAGTCGTTAGTGTAAACGTCTGTTCCCCAAAGCTGACCGCCTCTAACCTGGATGTGTTCACTATAATTAACATTTTTTCCGTAGAAAACTAGGAGGGGCAGCATACAGCACAATTTCTCTATAAACATAAAAACATGATCCATGTAGATGTAAACACGATTTGTGAGAGGATGAAAAAAGCTGTCAGAACAGGTGAGACAAAAACATCCCGAAATGACAAGACTATGCAAACCATTGGAAAGACTATTGCAGTCACACCTACAAGGCAGAAAGTACTTACTTGGCGATTTGTAGCTGTGACATGCTCTGCTGGTATCCTAATTTCTAGGGTAGGACCATCATGGGTACTATAACCATTTTTATCAGATTTGGATAGTACGTACTCCTTCCACAGCTTTATTAAATCTTGCATGCATTCACCAACTTTATAAACAACCGAGGATACCTCAGACTTGCCTGAAGAACACCGAGAAAAGAAAAATGAAGCTAGCTCAACTGCAATCTCTCTTCTTTTAAGTACACCACCAGAATGAACTAACCACCACCAGCTATCTAGCATATTTACATAATATAGCACAACCACATTCAGATGCATAACCCCTGTGGCACAAGATATTCACGCATTAATTTTGAAGTATCACAATCAACTCCTGAGTCCTGACCACTCAACAACCTTAAATAAAAAAATCCACTACCAAAACAAATCATCACTAAACTCAGACTCGAGGTTAACCAGCCTTTGGTGACCATTACAAATTTAATGAGTCCGGATCAATAACAAGAAACTAATCATGAGGAAAAGGATTTAGGGAGGACCTATTAGTTTGTACTGCTACAGAAAGCAAATAGTGGTTGTGTCCAAGGAATTATACCAAGACTCAAATAATTCAGAGAGAAAATAATACCATTGCAGAATACATAAATAACAGCATCCTATAGGACAGAGTAAAAACACAAGGTAAATGGTGCACATATACATAAATATGAAGCTGTACACGAGGGCGTAGTGCCTTGAAGCAGTATCAGGTACATTTCAAATCCCAACATAATGAAATGCGGTGCAAAGTAATACCTTGAGATCTGCAAGATGAGCCAAAGAGAAAAGAAAAAAGTCAACATTAATACCAGGAAGATCAGTTGTATTTCAAGCAAACTTAAAGCATATGATAGAAAAATGAAACTCATTGTTTTTGTTACATCACATGATAGCCAGAACACATGCTGACATGCAATCAATAAAAGTAGCAACAACTAGCCAGGGACCATCATGCAAGAAGAACTATCACTTGTCACATATTCATAACATGAAGTTTGGTTTATAAGAACTCTCATTCAAATCTCAATTCCATCCTGATATATGTTCACCCAAAAGTATATGGTTCGTGTTATATAAGGAAAGACAACTTGTTTCCTTGCGTGAAGGAAAGACAACTTCGTACGTAACTTTACATCACGGAAGGTTACATAATTTAAGGAAACTTTTGTCCTGTTCATAGTTTCGAGTCAAATATATGTCAAATTCACAATAAGCTTTAAAAACGTTGCACCGGTATTTGACACTATGCACCGACATTTAACACTAGCACATGTATTCTTCACTTTGAACCAGTATGCGACCTAAACTTGCCTTCTTTTTCCCATAATTTTTTTTCTTTCTGATTTCTGTAATTTTTCATTTTTCCTTAATATATGTCAAGGAAAGTTAGCACCAGTAAGAAACTGATAAAGAAAACAGAGAGAAGACAACATACACATCATTTTCTTGTGCACGAGATCTGAAACGTGGATCAGGGTTGGCCAATTGTGGACCGCCCCTCGACCAGTTCATCCTCTTCCGCTGCTGGATTCCATAACCAAAACCTTCCTTCTCCTGCTCAGCCGCTCCTTCACCCTCAGCACATGCATCGTCAGACCCTTTATCACACAATCTATTTCTCTTCTCAGCTTTATCTCCATCCTTATCACCTTCTCCATCTTTCCTCCTGTCCTTGGCCTCGTTATCGATAATTTTCAAATTTTCAACTTCTTTTTGTTTCTTCTGTTCCATGACTGAATTTTCATGTCCTGTTACTTTTGCAAATCCATCCCCCATTTCCTTCTCAACTGTTGAACCCTCTTTTTCCCCAGCACCTGAAGGTTCTTTTTTGATCAGATCTTTTTCCTTCTCTTTCAGCCTTTCCCGGTCCTTCTTCTCTTTCTCCCACTTCTCTGTGCTTTTATCTTCTCTGTCTTTCTCTTCTCTACTCAATTCTTTGTCATCATTACCAATATTACCTACTGGGGTGGTGCTCCTACGTTCACTTCTTTCCTTATAACTGTCCCTCCATTCTCTAAGTTTGGCATCCTTCTTTTTCTTTTCCTTCTCCTTGAACTTATCCTCGCCTTTTAAATCGAACTTGTTTTCACCGACAGCCTCATTTGCTTCAACCACATCCCGATCCCGATGTTCGGCAGTTGAGCCTTCCTTCCCAAATTCAGTTGGCACTTGGGGCCCACCTCGGGACATAAGCCAAGGATCCCCATGCCTACCTTGGGATTCAGAATATTTCTTCCCTCTAAGAAACTCCTTGGAATCTTTCCAATTCAGTTGACTAGAACTACTAACCACATTCAAGACATCTCTTTCTACTTTCGTCTCATGCTTAGCATCGACGGCAGTGCTCTTATCAAGCTTTGTTTCCTTATTATCTCCCACTCTGCTTTCAAATCGAATGTCCTTTTCACCTTTACAACTCAGGGAATCCCTCTTTGCTTCCCCATGTAACTCCCGGACATCGGTCCTCGAATCTTTATTTTCAACAAGGTGATCTCTTCCGTCCTTGGGATCTCTCACTTCCACTCTGCTCTCATCCACGACTGTGTCATTTGAGGAAGAGGGCATCCGATAAAGCGAATGCAATGGGGATCTTCTATCTGCATCACGGTAAACATTTCGCGGAACCTTGGTTGCCCGGCCATCCGGACCCATCTCGAATGGCGTATGCTCACTCGACACCCCCGGCATTAGCTTAGGGAATGAACTTCCAATTTCTTCATTGGTGTATTTCGAGGAAGCAGAATGACCCCCCTCGTCAAGCGGCCGCTTCGGCGTCCCACTCATAGTGGTAACTAAAAACAAACTACACACCAAATCCCTTCAGCCCCTAAGCGAAAACAACGCTCGAGCTACCCGAAACAGAAGCACACCTGCCACGTAGAAATATTCAAATTAGGGAAAAGAACAATCTCTATCCTGGAAATCGACAAAAGAAGCAAACTTTAAGAATGCAAATCAGCAAATTCAGACAAAGACTCGATTTTTAACGACCGAACTTGAAAGAAATTGGCCAAGCAAGAAAAAGACAATGAGAACACAAGTTCTAGAAAAACCCCATTACAGGAAGAGAAAAGAGAAGCATCGGAAGCAAACCCTAGAACAAAAGGTATCGACTTGTTTCGAGTTGGAAGATTTGAGGTCCTCTTCTTTCCTTCTACACGAGCAGCGTCAGCCTCGCTCTCCCCTCGTTCTTCTCTCTCATTCTCTCTCTCTCTCTCTCTCTCTCTCTCTCTAGCTTGGGCGTATTTAATGGGACGTAATTTGTAATGTTTTTTTTTCTGTGAGAAGAGATGGGAAAAACTTTATGATTATCTATCTGTATCAGTTGGTATACTCAATGTTTAAAATTTGTTAAGACCCTACAATAACGAGGTCCTCCGTTTATTAAGATATCAATGAAATTTTATAGGTATGACTACCAAAAATTATTAATGTAACTAGTGATTAATTTATAGTGAGATCTAACTGATTTATCTTTTCTCTCCTTGATTTTATCAAACCTTCACCATAAATATCATTAATATATGAAAAGTTATCCCGGTAGGGATACCTGCGAGTCGGATGCTACTCTTACTCTGTGGTTGAGGGTTTGTTGACTTTGACTACGTCTAGAGTATAGTAGAGTATAATGTATGGCTCTACATTTAAACTGTCTATGGTAGGTATGAATCCTATGAATTTTTATCTACCCTTGCTCTTTTACCCTACCCACTAAATCATGATTAAACCCTAATTCAACTTATTATTACTTTTTTTTTTATAAAATATGATATAATTATATTTCTTAAATATCATGAATTATGTTTCATGAAATTCAATTTGATAAAATTTGTTAGTGATATATTAGATATTTTTTAATAAATTTAATATGTTAATTATGATTTAGTTAAGTTATATATATAAATTAAAATTTTGTGTTAAAAAATATATTGCATTTAGTTCAAGAGTCGGAGCCAATAAGATTTCGTAGACCTACAAACCCTAATGGTAAGAGTAGAGTCTAGTAATAATTTTTTTTAAAAGTTTAAGATAGAGTATGAGTCCAACTTTTTAAACTAGGGTATGGCCAGGTCATACCAATACCCTACCCTACCTTACTTATCGCCATCTCTAATCCCGGTAAAATGAACTGATTTAAACCAATAAAGTTTAGGTCTCAAGTTAGAACTAATATTTTTCATATTTTTTAGAAAATTTTATTTTTCAATAGATACATTTACTTACATATTTTATGAATTTAAAAGTATTTTAAAATTCTATATTAAACTCATGGGTTAATTACCCTCAGGGTCCCTGAACTATTGACGATTTTGTAATAGGGTCCCTGTGTAATTGGAATAAGATATAAGACCCCTGTGTTATAACAAAATATTGGCATAAGGTCCCTGACTTAACCTTCGCTGACATCATCAATTTTTTTTCGTTTTTTTAATATTGAATTGACCAAAATACCCCTAAAAATTAAAAAAACAATCTTCTTCAACCTTAAAACACGATGAACAGGATGAACACGATGAACACTAAAAACCCAGAAATCCCAAATTAAAAAAATATCTCCAGCAACCATTCTTATCCATCTCCAGCAACCAATCTTATCCCTCTCCAACAACAAATCGAGAAACAAATCCAGAAAATACCTCTCCCTCTCTCTTTGTTCTTATCTGCAATTATTTAATCTAGGTTTAATGTTCGAAGGAGAATCTCCAGCAACCACCCCAGCTTCATTCGAAGGAGAATCAACAAACAACACTCGGCATCGACGTTAGATGTGAGCGCCGCTCTGAAGGAGACGACGACCTCGGTTGGGGAGGCGGGTGGAAAGAGGAGGCCGGCCTCGACAACGTAGGCTTGGACAGATTCTCCACCTTCTCCGTTCTCTCCGATCTTTAGAAGGTGCCCGAGGAAATCTCTCGCAATGTATAGCTTTGTCACTCTAGCTATTTCACTTTTCCTTTATTAATTTTGAGATTAATTACGAATTAGTTATAGTCGTGGCTTAGGATCAGATCTAGGGTTTAGGATGGACGGGGCTTGACTTTGACTATTACAGGGTGCTACAATAGCGAAGAAGGCTGCAAAGACTATCGCGGACAAGGGTGAAGGTAGAGGAGGGGACGGGTTAGGGAGCGATAAGGGAGAACCCGAGGATGAGAAGGACAAGCTGCGAAAATCTGCTTTGGAGAAGTTGGAGAGTGCTAGTTCTGATTCCTTGCTTGCATTCGAATACTCATCTTGTTTTCCTTTTTTACTTTTGGTCTTGTTGATTTTGATATCCGGGGGAGAAGAAAATGATTTGGGGGAGAATATGATTTTCTTGTAATCTTAGATTTGGATTTTCTTGTAATCGACGATTTTTAATATGAAGGTTGAAGATGAAGGTTGAATATGAAGTTTGAAGATGAAGAGAGATGAAGATGTTTTTTTATTATTTTTGGCTTAAGGGTATTTTGGTCAATTCAATGTTAAAAAAATGAAAAAAAATGATGATGTGAGCGAAGGTTAAGTCAGGGACCTTATGCCAATATTTTGTTGTAACACAGGGGTCTTATATCTTATTCCAATTACACAGGAACCCTATTACAAAATCGTCAATAGTTCAGGGACCTGAGGGTAATTAACCCTAAACTCATTTGTTTATAAATTTTAAGGTTATTATTTAATTTTCAGTTGTCTTCGGGTTATAATTGAGATTGTCATCATGTTATAATTAAATACAATAATAGAATAATTCATTTAAATAACGATGTAAGCATATATTTTGGAGGATGTATAGGCAAAAAAATTTCTGATATCTACTTATTTATTGCTAAAAAACTCAATTTTAATATTTCAAAGTTAAAAATATTAATCTCTTTTACATACTAGCCTCTATAAAATGATATATAATAATTTTTGCATTTAATTTAAGGGTCAATTATATAATCTCCATAAAGTTAGTGAACAGTGATGGTAAAAATTTGTATTTGATAATGTAATATTTTTGTGTAAATTACAAGATATTAGTGACACTCTCCAAAGTATTGTGTCGACAAAATCATAACTATACTCTACCGGTTGTCACTCCGAAGGTTTTGCTCAATGGCAATTCTATAAAAATATTAATTATAATTATACATGATTCCATTCGAGTAAAGTAATTAATAAATAAGTGATTATTTTCTTTAGAATTTAGTGCAAGATATAAAATGTATCAATTTATTAAGCATAGAGTGCTAATTGATCCAAATTATGTATAGATTGTCATGTGAATTTTATATACAGATACATATAATTTTAGGGAATAATACAAATACAGATTTTTGTTTGCCTTTATTGCAACTACGAAAACCCCAAAGACAGAACCTTTCCCTCGGTAGCTCACACACTAAAACTCCCGAAGGAACCTTTCGAACCGGCGACCCTCCCGCCGTCCACCTCCAATGGCCTCCAGGCGGATAAGGGCATTCAAGCGTTGGATGAAGTCCAACGCCGTGGACTTCACCGATGCCCTGGACTTCACCGACGCCCCTGACGAAGGGGTCGCCGTCCGAGCCCTAGCCGACCTCAAAGAGGGTGACGTCGTCGCCAAGATCCCCAAGTCAGCTTGCCTCACCGTGAGGACCACCGGGGCCCGCGACATTATCGAATCTGCCGGCCTCGACGGCTCTCTGGGGTTATCGGTGGCTATCATGTTCGAGATTAGCTTGGGCGCCGCCTCCCCGTGGGCCGGATACCTCCAAGTCCTTCCCGAGAAGGAGGACATTCCCTTGGTCTGGAGTGTGGGGCAAGTGGACAGCCTACTTCGCGGCACGGAGCTCCACAAGGTTAATTGGTTAGGTGTTGATTGGTTTAGGTGTGGTTTTTTTTTTTTTTGTGTTTTGCGTAATTTTGTCGAACTCCTTGTAGGCAGGTAGTGAAAGAGGACAAAGGTCTTGTTGTGGAGGACTGGGAGGAGAATATCTCGCCTCTGTTGGATGATCTCTTGTCGTCTGGTGGTGCGAGTCCGAGGTTCTTCGGTGTTGAACAATATTTTTATGCTAGGAGTCTTGTTGCTTCTCGGTCGTTTGAGATAGATGATTTCCATGGATACGGGATGGTCCCTTTGGCCGATATGTAAGGCTGGACAATATACATATTGATTCACTTCTTATTCAATCTCAATATGATGACATTTTATTCAAATCTATCATGGGTTGTACTTACTCGGGATGTGAATTTGTTATACAGGTTCAATCACAAGACTGGAGCTGAAGATGTGCACTTCACCTCAGTGGCATCTCATTCAGATTCCGAGGATGCTGAAACTGACAGTGATGTCACTTCTGATGATGATGGTGGTAATCACAAGTCTGAGTCACGTGAGGCAAAATCAATTGTGGATGTTGGGAATGATTCTGCTCTTATGGAAATGATAATGGTTAAAGACGTCAAAGCTGGCGCTGAGGTTTGTCCCGAGTTCGGATGTAGTTCTTTTTTCACGCTGTCTTCATATTTGATTGCATGAAAGCAATAAGCCAATAGTTCATATAATCTTTTTTGGAGAAATAATAATTCATATGATAAACTCCAATGCTTTCTGGCTGAGATGAGTTGCTTGCCTTAATCTTTGGAACTAAAAGTACAACAGCTTATCATTTTTCTCTTTCTTGATAGTACTTTTAGGGAAAAAGCACGAACACCAGTGCAACCTTTCTTTTTCACATTGTATAATTTGCTTGTAGAGGATAGCATCGAACATGGGTGCTCACTAAATATTTCTTTTATTTTGGTCCTCACCACATGACCATTGAATAATGGATAGATCTCCCATATAGTTTATCATCAAATATCTTGCTATTATTTTATTTCAAAACTGCAGGACTCTTCTTCCCTTCTATTCCAAATTGTTGCTATAGTCTTTTAAACTGATGATCTCTGCTACCTGAATCCAAAGGATGGATTCCGTCTATATATGCACAGAGTTACTCGATCATTTTCCTCTAAATACTATAGTTTCAACACCAGTGGCCTATTGATACACTCAATATAGTTGGTGCTCCCGTTATTGTGCATTTGTTCATTTGTTTTTTAAAAAATAGGCATTTTTCAGTTTAAGTTGCTTACTGGTTTGTTCGCTGCTTTTTTGATCTGTTATTTTTATTCAGGATGAGCTAGCCACCAAAATGGTATATAGAACTTCTTTGATGGAATTTCGAAGATCACCTTACAACTGTTATCTAAGCTGAATTTTTAAACCACATCAAGCCAAATTGGGATCTTATCCTCCATTTATTTAAGGAGTAGTTTCCGCAATTGATTTTAGAAGTTTTGGGGGACCTTTTATGTATGAGAGAATAAAGATGCCATTAATTACTAATCTTAAGGAATATGGTTTCTTAAAGTGTAGTTGCTCGTATTTCTTGATAGTTGAGTGGATTTGCTCGTTTATGTGTTGCTTTTGCAAGTTCGTGACAGTTTGTATTAGCTTTTCAAGAGTGTTGCATTGTGTTTGTTTTTGCTTCGGTTTGCAGAATCTAACAGAGTTTAAATAATTTCAGGTCTTCAACACATATGGTTTAGTAGGTAACGCGGCATTGCTTCACAGATATGGATTTACGGAGCCAACTAATCTTTATGATATCGTTAACATTGACATGGAGTTGGTGGTGCAATGGAGCTTGGAATCATTCTCTAGTCGTCATTCTAGGTCAAGGCTGTCTCTGTGGAGAAACTTGGATTTCTCCAGCTGCACAAGCCAGGACTCTGAATACTTCGAGGTTTCATACAATGGAGAACCCCAAATCGAGTTGTTGGTGCTACTCTATATACTACTGCTACCAGATGGCGTTTATCATGATCTGGACCTTGCAGTTTCAACCGCAATAACCAAAAACGGATCAGTCAGTACAATATTCTCTGAGAAATGTTGCATTGCTACAGATGAAAGCTCTGAAATGTGCAGAGATATGTTGCTGACAAAAGGTGTTCATAATGGTCTCCTGAGCCTTGCCGATAAAAGGGAGGCATTATACGGTCTGAACACGCTGGAAGACGACATCAAAGCGCTTAAAGCGTGTTGCCCGAGGCAAAGAAAGCTGTATCATTCCCTGATGCTGCGCGTAAGTGAAAGGCGTATTCTGCAGAGATTTCGCGATCGTGCTCGGGCAGTGATGCCCAGTAATAAATCATCTGCGAGGAAGCGATTCAAGAAGACTTGAGATCATCGTGTTCAGGCAGTGATACTAGGATTCTGTTTTAATTTTTTTAGTTTGTATTTCTCCTGTTCTTCCCGAATCAGGATAGCCGCATACGTAGGACTTGACGCAATCGGGGACGTAGTATGTTGACTTTTTCTTCGGCTTCCTTTTGACTCCGAGGTCTACGTAGTATGTTGACTTTTTCTTTGGCTTCCTTTTGACTCCGAGGTCGACGTAAGGAGTGACGTATTTTTTTGCGTCAATTTTCAATATTTGTTTTTTTAGGGGTATTTTCAATATTTGTTTGGGAATAGTGTTTTTCTCTCTTAGACGCGTACAAGAAAAACAAGGTCGATGATGATAAATATTTGGTTTTTCAACAAGCTATGTATTTCTCCCCAAACAAGCAATGTATTTTCAAAATAGGTTATAAAAGTCCATTACTATTACAATGTGACATATCATTATTTCTAAAATGTGACAAGTTTTAATTAACTAACAACCATTAATATCCTCAATTACCTAAACCATACGATTCATTACATGCGAATTTTATTCAAGTGGCATAAATATTTTTTAATGGTAATATTGTATTTTGAGCTAATTGATTTTCCGAGATATAATTTCTTTTAACTTAGAGCTACAAGACATACAATAATTCTTAGTACAAATTATTACAACAATAATTTTAGGTTTGAATCGTTTACGTTCTTCTTAGTTACATCATCTTAAATCTGGTATTGCTCTGGTGTTTTTTCTTGTTGTAATTTGCCCAAATCCTACAGTAACAATTACGATGATCCGGTCCGCCCACTAACGGCAACGACAAACCAACCAGACACGCTCATGGAGGTTTTTTTTTCTTTCTAAAAAGATGTTAGTTATCCCGATAAATTAAAAGAATGGTTATCACTTATCACAATGTTAGTTGTCCCTATGGTGAAATGGTCAAGGACTATTCGACCCTTAAAATACTTTATTTTTAGAAGAAAATCAAGTTTTTAGGATGGGATAACATTTACATAAAATAATATGATTTTTTAATGTGATTAAGATATTTCTTAATGTAATTTTTTGGAATAGATCTCAAGTCTGCGAATATAATAGGATTATAAAATTAATCAGATCTAATCTAGCACAACTCTGAATATATAGATATCTTTATAAAATATTTGACATATCTATTAACATCCAAAAATGGTTCATAATATAGGATATAATTAGGATGAAACTAAAATTTTGCACGCATGATTTTCAAAATACACATGACTTTTGAAAAAAAAATATGGAAAATTAAAAAATTTATAAAATCGAAAAGAACCAAGTGACGAAATAAAAACCCGTGAATGACCAAATCAGGATTTTTTCTGTGATTTGGTAATCACGGATAATGTTTTCGTGACTTGGACTGATATCCAACATGGATACCAATTTTACAATAAAAAAATTTTGAGCACCAATTTGTAAAAAAAAATTCTTTCTGGAAGGGAAGGAAGCATTGGTTGGTCCAATATAATAACAGGTCTTTAGAAGAAGCTTCCTTTGATTCTCTGAGTTTCTCTTCTCCCCATTTTACCCCCTCCTTCCCCGATCCTTTAAAAGTCGACGCGAAACCAACCAAGCCAAACAGATTAACAGAGCAGGTAAGGACCAGAGAGAGAGAGAGAGAGAGAGAGAGACGATGGGGTTGAGCACATTCTACATATCCCACGGGTCGCCGATGCTGGCCATAGATGACCAGTTGGCGGCGAGGCCTTTCCTTCAGTCTTGGAAGGACACGGTGCTCGCCGACCGGCCCAAGGCCATTCTTGTAATTTCCGGCCACTGGGACACCGACTACCCCGCTGTTAACGTAGTCCAGCGGAACGACACCATCTATGACTTCTACGGCTTCCCCAAAGCCCTGTACCAGGTGAAATAAACTTCTCTTCTCCTTTTTTTTTTTATTTTAACAGCGAGGCGAGAATCCGATTTTCTTATCACTTGAACCAATTCCGATGGGATAGTTTAAGGCTCCGTTTGGCTTATCATAAACATGTTTTACTGAATTTTTTGTGATCGGGCCACCCTCATACATATGATGTTATTAGTCAACGCATTTCTGAATCGCCAAACATTGTCTCCATGATATGTTTTTTTGGGTGAAATATCTGAATTGTATACTTTCAGGTCCTATTTAAAGTGTTTTATTTTTACATTGGAAAGCCGGAACAAGATTCGTATAAATTTAAATCTCTAATCACTTATACCGGTTCTCATCGGTTTTAAGGCTCCGTGTGGCTTTAACATAAACATGTTTCATTTCCAACCGAAACATTTCGGATCGGTGAATTTAATCCTTAGACGATAATTGTATAATGTAATGTGGTAATTTCAACACGACTCGGCCAACGAAGTCTATCAGTTCAAAATTCGCACCGACCTTGACTTTACCATTATGATATCTCATGGCAGTCGTGTGAGCTCAACAAACATGATCAACTTGTTCTTATGAAAGTGAATTTTCAACATTATGCGCTATCTACTTTCTGCTACTCTGCGGAAACAAACAACCCTTAGTATTCATCTGTTTTCTGGGAGAGTGGTCTTGTGTTTGTAAGAACAGAGCTGCTTCCCAACAATGTAGTATCTGAGCTAGTTGCTTTGTGGTGTTTAAATTGATTCCTGGACTCTGCTTTGTGTTTTGCAGCTTAAGTATCCAGCGCCGGGGGCCCCGGAACTGGCGAAGAAAGTGAAGCAGTTGCTACTAAACGCGGGCATTAAGCGTGTCGACGAAGACAAGAAGCGGGGGCTCGACCACGGTGCATGGGTTCCACTGATGCTCATGTATCCCGAGGCAGATATCCCGGTCTGTCAGCTGTCTGTCCAATCAAACCAGGATGGCACTTACCATTACAACATGGGGAAGGCTCTGGCTTCTCTCAAGGATGAAGGTGTTCTGATTATGGGCTCAGGGTCTGCTACTCACAACTTGAGGGCGAGAGGTGGAAATTCTGTCGTAACTTGGGCTGCTGAGTTCGATACATGGCTTAAAGATGCTCTTCTTGATGGAAGGTACTTCTTTTATTATTCCCTTATATATTACACTGAAATTTAAATTGTCACTGAGTTCTGACGATCGCAGCTTAAGTTTTGACTATGTGATTGAAGTTTGATTTGTATTTTATATGATGCTCAAGTAGTTCTTCTGCACTTCTGTAGCTGCAATCCATTAATTTCTGGTTCTAAATTTTTTTTTTCTGAACTAGCTTATAAATTTCTTGACACTTTGAACCATGGTTGTGGTGGATGAAAAGCAACACTCGTATAAGGAAATGTTTTTAGTGCGCTTCCACATCAACCCGTTCTGTACTATGTTAGAATTTGTATATCTAATCTGAAACCTTAAGGCGATGATTCAATGGATTTTTAACATTTATAAACAACCCCACCATACTTGCGAGTAACAATGTGATAATCTCTACGGGTTTTGTGAAAAGGAAGATGCATAATTAAGTCGTATTTTCAATTCTGAAACTGAGTTTCTTTAGAATTTTGTGGGACTTTGATTCACTTTACCTGTTCATCTCATATCCAAAGCATTTTCCGTCCATCATGAATCTGAACTCTTAACTGACTGTTGTTGCTTTGTCTACTTGTTTTCTTGGTATAGATATGAAGATGTAAATGATTACCTAGCGAAGGCACCACATGCTAAGATGGCTCATCCATGGCCGGACCATTTTTATCCGCTGCACGTCGCGATGGGTGCAGCTGGTAAGGATTCCAAGGCCACGCAGATCCACCAAAGCTGGCAATCAGGGGCGTTCTCCTATGCATCATACCAGTTCGCAGCTGCTGAGTCAAGTTGATTTACGCCATTCTTTCTTTAGCCATTGTTGTTGTTGTTGTTGTTGTCGTCTTCTAATTTCGTTTATGGATACACATTCTTTGTCTACTCTGTTTCGAAGAGTATTACACATCCTTTAAAGTGTTCCTGTTCTGGCACTTGTCTGTATCTGTATATATATATCCCTGTGTGTTTATCTCTGTACTTCTACATTATTGTGTACATTTGGTTTCATTATACACATAAATCAATGGTGATTCATCCTTATTAGTTTAAGACAGATTTTGATTCATTATATACATAATCAATTGTGATTATCTCAGAATCAACAGAATTGAATTAGTGGAAGTGGACCCCGAGACGCCTTGCTGAGAAAAACACAGCAAAAGCAAGAAGACCAGGTAGGGTCTCAAACAAGATATGTGGGAACTAATAAGAGTAACTATGAAGTGAAAAGATCTCATAATTATCGTTCTAATGTCTGAGAACGATGTCCTACCATGTAGTTGGTCATCTGTAGCATTGACAAAACACTTTTAAATGCAACGAACTGCTTCCGATTCGAGGCATTTCGAAAGCCTAGGCAACGCAGGAAATTAATTAGAGGCATTTCTGATTTGGTGCAGCTCCAAAATACACTACTCATGAGGTAAGCATTGTCGCAAAGTTTAAGCAACGTTGACATGAAACTCCATCCATTTCTTGAGAAAAAATAATAATAAACTAACAATTTCATATTACTGCTATAACTTAAAACAACTCTGATAGAAATTGATAGAATTTGAGAATCTATCTATATAAACCCCAATCCAGATCATAACTTTAAAAGTTGATGTATACCTTAATCTATCAGAACTCCTAAATCTGTATAGTAGGACAATAATATGACTCGCCTTACCTGAATTTTTTTGTTATCTCTAATTGCACGCGTACAAATTCACAACTAAGTCAACGAAAATCTAGTAGTTTTTGAGTGAGTAAATTTGGAAAATTTTGATATTTTAATTCCAAATGAAATCTTTTATTTTATTTTTTATTTCATTGTTAAGAAAAAAAGAGACGTTCTGAAATATTGAAGGAGATATCTTAATTTATATAAGTTAGAAATTGGAATTTGAGATGATTTTATGGGCTCATTAATAAAAATTGAGTTTTAATACTTTTAAATAGGATATTTCGGATACCTAAAATATTAATTTTATTATTCATACCCACATTCGAAATATTTATTTCAATTAATTTGAATCCAAATTTAAAATATTCGTATCCAAATTTGAAATTTTTTTTAATCTCCAATATGGATAACAAATATCAGATTTTTTGTACTCCTACTAGTTATGCTACGTCTAGCGTCTAGAGCAATCAGAGGAAATTTTTAGACATGGGTTGATGCTATGTCGCCTTACTTCATCCATGATCCGGGACGAGTATACAAATCATGGATATAATCTCCTCTAATATTTATTTATCAAAGTTTAAACAAAATATATTGAGTATATTAGGGTACCGAACACATCCACACATGACAACAACGAGACATCCAATATAATTTAAATCACAAGCAAACGAAAGAGGTTGTTTTTTTTTTGAGATCCTATTCTAAATTCTATTCTATTATATTAGAAATGCTCATGCCAGGAGTCGAACCCTGGACTTCACCCCACATGAGTGGGAACAATGCCACTGGACCAAAGGTCACTCGGCACGAAAGAGGTTGTCTTGAGAGAGCATACAATTGTGTTTTGTATGGTATTCGTATCTCCCACGTATTTTTCAGTGACCTGCCACGTTACGTTAATCATGGTGAGTGGAACGGAACGGTTCATTGTGTTTTGCTGACGTGTACCAATGATCTTTATGCAAAGAACTACCACGGATTCGTGGGTGGAACGATTCAGCGTCTTGCAGCTGACTCGATGGATCTAGGTCACGGTGACACCATTATGTTATTTAAAGCGTGAGAAATATCAATTGTATGATCAAAGAAGACTCAAAATAATATTCTTTTTTTAATGTAGTTGATGAGTGTGTAAAAACACAGTTATAATCATGTCTTGTTCAAGTCTTTAATTATGAGTTTGTCATTGTTTTAGTGTCGGTATGTGTTTATGGGTATGTGTTTTTGTCATTTTAAACTAGTCGCCGCAGATTTACCAAAGAATCGAGAAGCCAAAAAAACAGGAATCATTTAGAAGAGCAATGCAACAACGCGTCAACAGCTTGTTATACCTTTGTGAGATTTTGATAAGAGATTTTGATTTATTTTAAGAGGTTTTAGTTTTGAATCGTACCAATGAAAAATATATTATTGATTTTATATTTTAAATAGGGTCTGACTATGCTTAATATTGAAAAAGTTAAAATATTGTAATTATTGATGTTGTCAAAGTAATACGATTCACTTTTTAATATTAAGCATTGTTGACGATGCACTCTTGTCAAAGTAATACGATTTCACATACTACTTTTAATACCATCTATGGCTTAAATCAATACATGCACTTCCAGGGTTCAATCAAAAAA
>SOPF01027916.1:0-39378 GCA_012979155.1 Hypericum perforatum
TGGAATATATTTTAATCTAATGGCCGAGATTTAAGTCCCCAGAATAGCCAATTCGATCAAGAAGAGGTTTGCAAATAAAGATGCCGGTTATAAGTCATTTATGGTTAACTAGTATATTGAATAAGGTAGTGGATTCGCAACTTGATCGGTCATAAAATAGGTCAATGAATTAATGACATTGCAAAAGAATGTGATGATGTTAATGAACCCACTTGTGAGAGTTGTTAAGTTTCAACTTTGTAACTATCCCAGATTGATTAAAATAAAAGTGTGAGCGTACTAAACTAGCTCAAATAAGTAAGACTTATTGGGTTAATCAAGCTCATTTGAGCTCCCATCTAGTATGAAGGAATCCAATAGAGCTATATTAGTTCAAATTATATATATATATATATATATATATATATATATATATATATAAAAGAAAGAAAGAAAAGAAATAAGTAAATACATAAACGATAAATAGAGGAAAAATTTAGGAGTCGGGAAAAACTAAACCTATCCTCTAAAAAAGTAGTTCTAACTTTTGAATGGAAATTGTCTATTCGAAAGTTACTGTTGGAAACAACAATATACTACCGAAGTGACTCTTTGGAGAATGATGCATTCCGTTTCGTTCGGCTAGCTCAACCATTCGGTGAGAATGACATATTCCTTGAGTGAGAATGTCATACAACCCTTTGTTGTGACAGACATTTTTAAAAAGTTGAACAATCTGTTAAACTCTGAAAAACTGTTCTAATAGAGGTGGAACGAAGAAAAACGATGGAGAGTGGAGGGAGAAGTCATTGAAGCTCTATTCGAGCTCAATAACCGTCTCAACGACTTCTAGAAGAAAGCAGTTTTTATTAATTTCGTAATGATTAGCAAATGATTGTTTTGTGGGTTTATACCCACGCTGATTGGTTCCTCGCTTTTGAGGAATCTGCGTGTTAGTACAATTACAGTTTAATACCGTGGTTTTAGGACTCCAACAAATTGGTCCTATGATTACAAGACAAAACATCAATTCAATCCTACTTGTTGCCAATCTAATCAATGCGATAGCTGATGTCGTTGAATCTTTTGACACGCCCCCATAAGCTGGATCATGGATGTCAAGAAGACCCAGCTTATCCGTGAGAAACTCAAAACGATTAGCAGTGAGGTTCTTGGTGAGCAAATCAGCAAGTTGGTATTGTGTTTTCATGTGGAAGAGCTTGATAAGTCCTTGTTGTACCTTTTCACGGACGAGGTGGCAATCGAACTCGATGTGCTTTGTACGTTCATGAAATACAAGATTTTCAGCAATGTGAATGGCAGACTTGTTGTCATAATAGATTAAAGCTGGTCTTGTAGTAGTTACTCAAAGATCTTGTTGCAGATAACTAATCCACTGTATTTCACAAGCAGTTGCTTCAAGAGCTCTGTATTCTGCCTCTGAAGAAGATCGAGAGATAGTAACTTGTTTCTTTACCTTCCAAGAAATCAAAGAATCACCCAAATAAACACAAAAACCTGTGACTGATCGACGAGTGTCAACGCAAGCAGCCCAATCACTATCAGAATAAGCCTTCAACTGTGTTTGAATTGGTGGATCTTCAAGTGTTGCAAATACTGTGACTTTAGCATTAGGAGCAGCTGTGTAGAACAATCCTTTACCAGGTGACCCTTTGAGATATTTCAGAACATGATACGCTGCTATGAGATGAGAATCACGTGGTGCTGACATGAACTGGCTCAACTGTTGAACTACAAAACTGATGTCAGGCCAAGTTGCAATCAGATACAATAATTTTCCAACCAAACATCTATAATGAGATGAATCCTCGACAATAGATTTGCCATCTATAGTGAGTTTGCTGATTGAAACACCAGAACCATTATGTGCAAGCTCATCCAAAAGAGTTCCAGCAGTAGCACTCAATTTATAACTTAAATCCATTGGTGCCCTTCTTTGCTTGCATCCTGAGAGACCAGCATCCCGTAAAAGATCAAGGGTATACTTCTTTTGACAGAGATGCAAGCCATAGGAATTACGAGCAACTTTCAAGCCAAGAAAATAACGAAGAGGGCCAAGATCCTTGAGTTTGATAGTTCACTCAAGATGAACTTTGACATTGGCAATCATGATAGCAGAGTTACCAGCAAGTATAATGTCGTCCACATAGACTAATAAGGTGGTGAACGAGTGAGCATAAGTATGTAAGAAGAGAGAATGATCACTATGAGATTGCACAAAGCCAAAATCCAGCAAAATAGATGTGAGCTTAGCAAACCACTGTCTACTGACCTGCTTGAGTCCATAAAGCAATTTTTGAAGGTGACAAACTTTGTTAGTGTCAGCAGGAGAAACTTGAAGACCCTAAGGAAGAATCATATAGACTTATTGTTGACATCTAATTGTTCAAGAAACCAACCACTTTGGACAGCAATAGCAAGCAGAGTTTGAATAGTTGTCATCTTTGCCACGGGACTGAAGGTATCAAAATAATTAATTCCTAATGATTGAGTGTAACCTTTAGCAACGAGATGAGCTTTATAGCACTCAATACTCCCATCTGCCTTGTGTTTAACCTTGAAAACCCACTTATATCCAATGGGAAGTTTACCAGAAGGAAGATACACCAAAGTTCATGTGTTATTTTGAGCAAGAGCTATCAGCTCCAATTGCATGACATCTCACCAACAGTCCCCTTTAGCAGCCTGTTCATAGGTTTGTGGTTCTACTTGATTGGCAACAGAGATACTAAAAACTCTATAAGTTGGGTTAAGATTAGACAAAGTGAAATAAGACTCTAGAGGATATGGCATAGTGTAAGAAGGAGACTGACCTGAGGGCTTCTTGGATGACTGTGCAGCACCTATGTCATAGTCATGTAGGTAAGAGGGAAGGGTTTTGGTTCTGGTGGAGCATCTGGTGTAAGTGGGTGAAAGGATGTGTGGTGGAAATGGTACTGCTGGAGGCAGGGGAGGTTGCAGAGTATGTAGGGGAAGTTGGTTCTGTAGATGAAGTTGGTTGGAGATGTAGGGATGTCAGATAGGAAGTCGACTGGCGTTAGAGAAGGAGAAGACGAATTATGAAGATCTTGAAGAGGTGCTGCAGAATTTGAATTCTGCAGGTCTGTAGTAGTTGCTATAGAATTTGATGTCTGCAGATCTTCAACCTAGGAATTCTGTAGATCTGCAAACTGGGCTTCAACATGGGCTTCCTCAAACTGGGATGGATGAAAAGAATAATCAGATAGAATAGAATCGTGGGTATAACTCGGCACATAGAACTCAGATTTCTGAAATGGAAACATCCATTCATAGAAAATCACATCACGAGAAACAACAATCTGATGATCCTCTAAATTATATAGCTTGTAACCTTTCACTCCTTCTGGAAAACCCTAGAAAATATACTGACGTGCACGAGGAGCAAGCTTGGTGCGATGAACTAGTGGAACTGAAGCATAGCATAAACATCCAAAAATACGCAAATGTGTATAACTTGGTGATCGTCCATGGAGAATCTCAAATAGAGTTTGATTATTGACTGAAGTACTTGGTAAACGATTGATCAAATGCACAGCAACAAGCACTGTGATACTGTCCAAACTAGGATCAATTATACATGCAAGAATTACACGATCGCACAAGTAATATCGTGATAAGTAAGATCGTCTCCACAGGGAATAGCAAGTGAAAATTGTTCGTCAAGTACCAGTTATGCGTTCCTAGATCTTAAGCTATGCGAATGGATCGTTGGGTTGATGATCTAACACTATTGCTACCAATAATATCGCAAAATCTCAAGGTTGTCAATCTCAATCTTTTAACGATACTTTTAAACTACAAACTCAGTATTGCTATGAGCCTAAGTTTGTCAGGCTTAGATTCACTTACAATATCAAGGCAAAGGAATGCAGAGATTAAACAAAATCTATGATGGCTGCAATGAACGAAGAATCAATGATCCGAATCAAACTGTCACTTTTGATCCAATGGTACAAGCATCAAACAATCAAGCAACAAAGGCAATTGAATGGAAAAACAAACTTCTTTGTTGATAAGAATGAAAGTACCTCCGTGATCGATGATCCAACAATGTTTATAATAATCTTAAGAACAACTCAAGAACACCAATCTAACAATTGAAAATCTAGAGCTTGGAGATTGCTAATCTAAAAATAGATGTTCCTCTCTCCTCCAAGCTGCTGTTCTCTGCCTCCTCTCCCTCCTTTTGTCGTCCTCCCTTAGTGCTTGCCAACCAAGCTTTAGACAAAGCTAAATGGGAGTTAGGTGAGCATTTTCTCTTATCCCCTATCGAAGGCCAGCATACGCTGGGAAGCCAGCATACGCTGGGGTCAGCTACTGCCCCTTTTCTCCTCTTTTTCCTCTTCAAGATCGAACAAGGCCAGCGTACGCTGGGGTCCAAGGCTGCCCTTTCTTGTATCTTGCCTTCAAGCTTCTACTCGTTGACCAACTTATTGCATATGACCACCGATGTTTGCTCCAACTCCTTGAATGCTCTGAAACACCTACAAAACACACAAAAACAACAGACAATCTTCTCATTGACAAAACAAAACAAATGAAACAAAATGTAGATAATACTCGACTAAACATTTCCTAAAACATGACGAAAACTTAATGAACTAAGACTAAATGAATGCATGTTATTCACATGCATCACACCCCCACACTTACTTCTTTGCTTGTCCTCAAGCAAAGTGCATCAGAAAAGTAATAGGTGGTGCCAACAGAATTCAAACATTCATCACAAGATCATCCCCACAATCACACACATCACACCCTTGAGCATTATGAATACAAAAGCAATAGACGATTATGCCCTTAATCATTTAATCAAGTTTTCACACCTAGTGTTCCAAATTAGAGAGTTAACCACTTGTAGGATATGATTGATTTAAACTCACATGTGTATGGTGGTCGACTATCCTACTCTCGTGTGCACGTTCAAGGTCTAAAAATGTTAAACTTCATACCAAAGCACACTCGAAACAAAGTAAATCATGCCATAGGAGGGACTTTTATTGGGTTGTAATGGGGCTAAAGGTAAAGATGGGAAGATATAAGTATGGGTATTAGCTAAAACCTCCCAATCCAAGAAGCTAAATACAAATTTTTAACTCTCGTCTATTCTACGTATCTCACCTTTTTCTCTTGATCACTCATTCCCATTGTAACCCAAATCTTAAAGACCATTTTATTTTGTTCAACTTGGTCACTTGGTTCCTTGTACTTTTCTTAACTTTCATGCTCAATTCTTTCTTTCTTTTCACTTTCCTTTTTAATTTTTCACTTTTTTGCTTTTCCATCTTTCCATTTTCTTTTTCATTTTTGTTTTAAGTACAAGGCATACTATTTTTTTCTTTTTGCAAGTCGAGCATTTTACACTCTCATGGTCTTAACTACCCGCAACCCTCATATGATAAAGCACCCTCCAAGCTATACTACTAAATGAACCCTTACACAAATTTCCCAAAAATATAATCCTAAAGCTTCCTCGGACGAATAGTCAAAGATGGGAAAGTTCATGAACAAAAGGTTATATAATAGCTTACATATAATATTTCAATGAATAAGCTCAAGCTCAAAGGGGTATGCAACAGATAAGATTGGGTTTTTGGCTCTAAGGCTCTAGGCTTATGACAAAATAGCCCTCGACACTCTCTACCTTATTGAGTAATGCAAGGTAATCTTCTAACACTCTTATTGCTCAAACTATACACACACCTCATGAATAAAATGAGAACAGGTTGTCCTCGCCATCGGCTCAAAAATCTCATAAGGTTACTCGGTAATTCTCTAGTCTAGTCTACTGGGTGTAACGACTAGCCTAAATGAACGAGGATATAATTTCATATGTCTTAAAATTCATTTTGCTCAAGAGTGTTGAATGCATGATATGGAGTTTTTTCTATGACAAAAAGTTTAAAATTTCTGAGAATTTTCATCATTTGCAAAAGACTCTAACACACTTCAATCAAAAACACAAAACACGCACAAAACACACTCGATCACATGCGTAAAACAAAATAACAAAAGGCACAGCAAGATCAACACATCTCAACAAGGATGAGAAATATAACACATCACAAAATGCACACACCCCCACACTTAAAAGACACATTGTCCTCAATGTGTGGAGTTAAAAATACAAGTCACAAGATGAAGAAATCTAAATACATAAATACAAAATAAAACAAGTTAAGGAGAAGATAAAGCCTGTTCAAGGAGATAGTGGTGGTGGTTGGAGGTGTTTTCTGAGCCATTCCTATTGAGCGCGGTTGAAGGGCTGGTCCTCTTGATATTGCTTGGGTAAGGTCGACTAGTTAAGGTGGATGCAAGTTTGAGCTTTCTTCCTTGGGAGGTTGTTGAGATATGGAGCTTAATGATACTCCGGAAGGTAGATATGTTGATTAGGGATGCCCAGGATTTGATAGTTTCGAAATCAAAGTTCATATGAGGGAGAAAACTGAAGTTAAAGTTTGGGCTGCAGACGACCAGATGCTGAGGCCAGCGTACGCTGGGGTTCGATTCTATCCCTTGTGTGTTTTCTCCCAGACATGGCCAGCATACGCTGGGAAGCCAGCGTACGCTGGGGTCAGTTTCTGTCCCAGGCTTGTGTTTTGCTCCCGGACAAGCTATTGATCTGTAAAATTGACAAAATGACATATTTTTCGAGGGTAACCATATGTACATTCCCCTAGAAATCCACAAACTCAGGGAAACTCGGATGAGTGACTTAAAATTCAAAAAGATTGAGTGAAAAAGAAGAATGTAGTTCTAAGTTAACGTCATTAGTTTGATGGTAGTCATTGATCACCAAGATCCTGGGTCATCGAGTCTTGCCCATGATCCTTGCAGGTCAATATAAGTAGCTTGGTTTACCTGCAAGTGCTTGTCGTTTGTCTCGAATTTTGTTTTAGTGTCATCATTGCGCATTAGGACTCTTGGTAATTTTTCCTTCTGTTCATGAGTAGGAGATATAGACATAATATTAGGCAGTTTATTATCTCTACTCAAATAATTATACCTCAAATGACTTGGTGGTGGTTTATGCTCTAATTCCGGTAATGGGATGACATGTGGTTTTAGCTTGGGCCATGGTGTATCACATGGCTCAAATGATTCTGTTTTGCGCACCCCTGATACTTGATCTCTAAAATCTGGATCTTCTACCTCCATCTTCGTTTCCTGCACTGCTATTGTTTGATCCTCTTCATCGTATTTGGCCACCAGCTTGTCTATGACATCAGTTTTGTAGTAGTCATCATCCCTGGTAGGGCACTTGGCTGCTTCAAACACGTTGAAAATGACTTCATTAACACGGATCTTGAATTGTAACTCTCCCTTTTCCACATCAATACTTGTTTTTCCCGTGGCCAAGAACGGACGCCCAAGGAGAAGCGGAACATCACAGTCTTCTTCAATCTCCATGACAATGAAGTCCACCGAAAAGCGCAAAGTATCAACTTTTACGAGTACAGTCTCGATCATTCCCATTGGCATTGCCATTGATCTGTCTGCAAGCTGAAGGACTACTGATGTTGGTTGTATGTCTCCCAACCCAAGCTTCTAAAATATGGAAAATGGCATGAGGTTGATGCTAGAACCAAGATCGATCAATGCCTTCTTAAAATTTTGATCTCCTATAGTGCACGGGATAGTGAAACTTCCGGGATCCTTCATCTTCTGAGGAAGATCCTTGGATAACACTACACTACATCCTCAAGTCAAGGGAATGACTTCAAAGTCATTGATACTTTTCTTCTTTGAAATAAACTCCTTGATCCACTTTCGATAAGTAGGCATTTGCTCAAAAACATCAAAGAACAGTATGTTGATGTGGAGATTCTTGAAAAGCTCTAAAACTTCTAGTAGCTCGGGTGCGAGGCTTGCTTGTTCATCCTTTGAGGAAATGGTGGTGGAGGGTATTTTCTTTCCTCCTTTCTCTCGGGCTCCCTTCTTTCTTCTTCTCCTCCAGAAAGCGGGCCCAGCGTATGCTGGTTGGCCAACGTCCGCTGGGGTTCATGGCTGTATCCCTCGGCTGTTGGCTTGATTGCTTCCTCAGATGACTTATCTTTTTCTCCAACAATAGGAATCACTTGTAGCTCGTCTTCCTCTTCCGTAACTGTCTTTCTTGATGGAGGGGTTACTTGAGTCTTCACCACATTCTTCCCCAAGTCCAAACCACTTCTAGTTGTGATGGCATTACAATGCTCAATTTTTGTGGGAGGAGCTTCGGTGTTGCTTGGAAGAGTGCCTGGTGGTCTTGCATTAAGTTTCATCGCCAGCTGACTGATTTGCACTTCAAGATTGCGAATGGTTGCTTCATGACTCAACACTTTTTTGCACAACTCATCCTCTCCTCGACGATCTTGCGGTGGTGGTCCTTGTTGCTACCACCTTTGTTGATATGGTTGAAATTACTGAGGTGGAGAACCTTGTACATTCCCACCTCCATAAGATAGTCTCGGATGTTGAGGTACCTGCTGTCCTGTATTGTTCTTCCATGAAAAATTTGGGTTGTTTCTCTAATCCGGGTTATACGTACTAGAATATGGATCATTATACCTATTAGTATTACCCACAAAATTGAAAGGCTCAGTAATTAATGAACAACTATCTGTGCTATGCGATCCAGTACAAATTTCACAAATCTGAGAAGATGAAGTTGCTTGCAATGACATTGATCCTTGCACAAGTTTCACTAGTTGTGTAAGTGTTGCAACTTGTGCTTTCAACGCATTTACCTCATCATTGTCTTGTACACTAGCAACTCTTCTTCTCTCGGTTCGATCCCCCCAATCGTGGTTGTTAGTAGCCATGGCTTCAATGATTTGGAAACCATCAGCTTCTGACTTGTTTGTTAGATCTCCTCTGGCCGCTGCATCTAGGTTGACTCAAATTTGCAGCTCACATCCATTGTAAAACATTTGGATAAGCATCTATTCAGGTATCTGATGATGTGGGCATTCGCGAAGTTGTCTCTTGAAGCGATGCCAAGCCTCATGCAATGATTCACCACCTAGCTATTTAAATTAAGAAATCTTATTACGCAGTTGTGAAGGTGCCGACTGGAAATGAATCTACCCACTCTCTAGCATCATCTTTCAAACTATACTTGAACAGTCAAAGCTTGATGGCATCTGGTGTGACACTATTGTACTTCACTGTCGAATAATGATCCTCGAAGTTTCGAATGTGTTTTGCTGGATTTTTTGAGGGATAACCTCCAAATTGGTCTTTTTCAACCATTGAAAGGAGGTTGCTCTTGATCTCAAAATTGTTCGCCTCCACGGTTGGATACTCTATGCTTGACCGAAGATCGGCAAGTCTTGGATGTGACTTGTGTCTTATGGCGGCAGGAACATTCAGTACTTGTCGATCTGCCATCTCTTCTACAAGTAAGTTTCTCCTCCTAATTCATCGAATAGTTCGTTCAATCTCTGAATCTTGCTCAAGAAGAGGTTGGTTCTCACGACGAGTATTTGGCATTCACCTCCTGTACTTGTATGGTACTATAACACTCAACAGAGAGGATTAAATGCAACAAGTAACAATGAAACAAGTAACAAAGCTTAGTCTCAAAATTAAGAACACTAGTTCCAATATTAACAAAAACAACTTTCAAACTCAAAATTTCCCGGCAACGGCGCCAAAAACTTGATACTGTCCAAACTAGGATCAATTATACGTGCAAGAATTACACGATTGCACAAGTAATATCGTGATAAGTAAGATCATCTCCACAGGGAATAGCAAGTGAAAATTGTTCATCAAGTACCAGTTATGCGTTCCTAGATCTTAAGCTAAGCGAATGGATCGTTGGGTTGATGATCTAACACTATTACTACCAATAATATCGCAAAATCTCAAGGTTGTCAATCTCAATCTTTTAACGATACTTATAAACTACAAACTCAATATTGCTATGAGCCTAAGTTTGTCGGGCTTAGATTCACTAACAATATCAAGGCAAAGGAATGCAGAGATTAAACAAAATCTACGATGGCTGCAATGAACGAAGAATCAATGATCCAAATCAAACTGTCACTTTTGATCCGATGGTACAAGCATCAAACAATCAAACAACAAAGGCAATTGAATGGAAAAACAAACTTCTTTATTGATAAGAATGAAAGTACCTCCGTGATCGATGATCCAACAATGTTTACAATAATGTTAAGAACAACTCAAGAACACCAATCTAACAATTGAAAATCTAGAGCTTGGAGATTGCTAATCTAAAAATGGATGTTCCTCTCTCCTCCAAGCTGCTGTTCTCTGCCTCCTCTCCCTCCTTTTGTCGTCCTCCCTTAGTGCTTGCCAACCATGCTTTAGACAAAGCTAAATGGGAAGTTAGGTGAGCATTTTCTCTTGTCCCCTGTCGAAGGCTAGCGTATGCTGGGAAGCCAGCGTATGCTGGGGTCAGCTACTGCCCCTTTTCTCCTCTTTTTCCTCTTCAAGATCGAACAAGGCCAGCGTACGCTGGGGTCCAAGGCTGCCCCTTCTTGTATCTTGCCTTCAAGCTTCTACTCATTGCCTAACTTATCGCATATGACCACCGATCTTTGCTCCAACTCCTCAAATGCTCCAAAATACCTACAAAACACACAAAAGCAACAGACAATCTTCTCCTTGACAAAACAAAACAAATGAAACAAAATGTAGACAAGACTTGACTAAACATTTCCTAAAACATGATGAAAACTTAACAAACTAAGACTAAATGAATGCATGTTATTCACATGCATCACACTGCATCACTTCAGAAACATGTTGGCATATGAGCTTGGAAGAGCAATGCATGAGCTGTAGCTAATATATCTTGATGTTTTTTCTCAACCCAACCATTTTGTTGAGATGTATAAACACAACTACTTTCATGAATAATTCCTTCTTGTTGATAAAACTGATTCATCTCAAATTCTTTTCCTTGGCCTGATCTTATTCTTTTCACTCTTTTATCAAATTGTCATTCTACCATTCGACAAAAATTCTGCAAAATTTCATGAATACTTGACTTATTCTTCAACAAGTATAACCACACTGAACGAGAATGATCATCAATCACGGTAGAGGCCTTGTGACTGCACACCTTCACCAATCACCATCGAACTGATGTGATCCTGAAGAAGACAAACATTGTGATGGAATCGAATACTAAATGGAAAGTTAGAAGTGAGTTTACTAACTAACAATAAGTTGAAACTATAGCTTGGTACTAAAAGGACATTGAACAGGTATAGATAATCAGATAGACGTACAATTCCAACATGTGTGGCAGCTATGCACTTATCATTAGGAAGGATGATGTTGGTGTTGGTTATGGGTTGTAACTCTATAAAGGAGTATGCACTACAGGCTATATGATTAGATGCCCCTGAGTCAATGACCCAAATGTTGGAAGAACAGCTAAAGTTTGAAGGTTTATGAGAAAGAGTGAAGTGCTTACCAGAAAATGGATGGGTATAGACAGAATTGACCTGGGATTGATCTAGTGGTGGGATCATAGGAACTGAATACTTAGGCGCATTAGAAGACTGCTGGATCAACGCCACCAATTGCTTGAACTGGTCTGTTAAGAGTCCTATCTTTTGCAGAGCTATCATCGATGGATCAACTGACACTTTGCCAGCTTGCACAGAGCTAGCAAAAGAATTTGAGTAACTGCTGGAGTGTATAGGCTTGTTGGTGAACTTGAAGATGGGAGGAAATCCATGTTTGCGATAACATTTCTCGACAATATGCCCCTCTTTCCCACAATAAGTGCAAACAGGTTTCTTCCCATCACCCCATTGTTTCTTGTGACTCTGATTTCCAAAGACCTTAACACCAGCATTCACAGATAATTCCTTCGACTTGATAACTCCAACAACATGAGATGAACTGAGAATCTGTTGCTTATGCTGCAAAGCGAGATATAGTGTTCTACTCATATTTGGAAGAGGATCTACTAGCATGATCTGAGAGCGCAACGTATCATAATTCTCATTCAGGCCAATTAAAAACTTTATCACCTAATCATGCTGCAGATAAACACGAATAGAGTGCACAGATTCATAGTCGGATGAGCCTTTCTTTTTGTCAACACACTTACACAGAGTAGTAGGGCGATACTGACAAAACTGATTCCAAAGAGTACGAAATGACATGTAATACTCAGTCACAGAGAGGCCACCTTGTTTCAGGGTACAAAGTTGCATCTGCAACCTCGCAATTTATATCGAATCACCCGTTCCAAACCTTTCTTTCAAATCCTTCCATACATCTGCTAATGTTTCCAATCCATTGAGATTCTGAGCAATAGAAGGTTCAACAGAGGCCATCAACCAACTAACTACCATGTAGTTGCAACCTTCCAACTCCAAATAGTCATCATCCTCAAAATCAGGGGGTTTAAAACTTTCCTCAACTAATGGCCACTTTTTCTTTGATCGTAGAGCACGCTGCATGTACTTACTCCAACTATGATAATTTGTGTTACTGAGCGGAGGTGACACTAAAACAGAGGCTAGATTTTCGCTTGGATGAACATAAAAGAGATTGGGATCGCGCAAGTTACCGTGAGTTGGTGAAGCTTTAGGGACGACTAGATCTCCTTGTGAAGTGATCGGAGCTCGTGCTCCATGGTGAGATGTTGAACCTGCCATGAGAGCTTCTTTGATGCTACGTTGCCTAGGAGAATCCAGATTGAAACAAACTAATCTTAGTTTGTGAGCTCTGATACCATGTTAAACTCTGAAAAACTGTTCTAATAGAGGTGGAACGAAGAAAAATTGGAGAGTGGAGGGAAAAACCGTCTCAACGACTTCTAGAAGAAAGTAATTTTTATTAATTTCGTAATGATTAGCAAATGATTGTTTTGTGGGTTTATACCCACGCTGATTGGTTCCTCGCTTCTGAGGAATCTGCGTGTTGGTACAATTACAGTTTAATACCGTGGTTTTAGGACTCCAACAAATTGGTCCTATGATTACAAGACAAAACATCAATTCAATCCCCACTTGTTGCCAATCTAATCAATGCGGTAGCTGATGTCGTTGAATCCTTTGACACAATCCTTTAGATGCAACCTCTAAGTTTTCGAGTAGAAAAATAGAGAAATCCTTTTTTTTACAAGAGTCAACTTGTTCTTACTTTAAGAAATTCATAAGAGCATAACTTATGATTTTCGAGAAAAATAAACTTTGTATCTTGAATGATTAATTTCTTGAGATCATTTATATAATAGAAATTAATATATTTGAAGATAGAATCATTTTTTGATATCCCTGACCTATCTTAAACTATTCCATTACCCACTCTAATGTACCAACACTTTCTGCTCGTCGTTCCTAAACTCGATTCTCGGTTCACCCACCTCGACATTCAAAGATCTTTTCCGGGAAAACCATCAAAGCGCCCCTGACCGATAGCGGAAACATGATAAAACAGATCCTTCAGCTACAACAGCAAAGTGAAGACCTCGTGAGTAGTTAGTTGCTGCTCTAAAGTTGTTAGTAATTCCGGGCGGTGACCCACTTTCGCAAGTCCTTCAATCAGCATCGATATGTTTCACCTCCGCTGGCAACTAACCGAAACACATGTAATATTTGTACTCTCTCATTTTCCTGCCCCTGTTAGATAAATTTTCTTCCTGTGTTTAATTATAAATACTATTTCCCAAATTAGAGTGAGACCAACTTTTTTAACATAAATCATTTAAAGAGTAACAAATCCTGGGTTTTTTTTATTAGGGGTTACTTTTCATTAATATTTTCGAAAATGGTACCCACAAACCAAAATTATGAAACTCGTGTTCACGTCATTTTTTTCTTTCCAAATTACGGATTTTTTTTCTGGCCAAACCAAATTACGGATTTTTATACCGTTTGAACCAGATTACGGAATTTTAATCCCGTAACCAGAAAATGGATTAAAAATCCGTAATCCGGTTTAAAGACCGTTTTAAGGAATTTTTTCTGTTTTTTGACTTCATGAAATAGATCTCAAAAAGTTATGCGGATTTAAAAAAAAATTCTCAAATCGAATATCCGAGCACCAAGATATTGCTCTTTCAAATGTTTTTACATAATCTCTCAATTTCAATTTTTTTGAATTTTCTGAATTTTTATAAATTTGAAAAAAATACAAAAAAATTATTTTTAACAAAAGAAGATTTTAAAAAAATACAAAAAATTTCCGAACAAAAGACGGATTTTTCCGTCTTTTTATTACTTTTGTATTTTTTATAAAGTTTAGAAAAACTCCAAAAAATTCAAAAAAATTGAAATTGAGTATTTATGTAAAAAACAATTTGAAGAACCATATCTTTGTGTTTGGATGTCCGATTCTAGAATTTTTTTTTTGAATCTGCATAACTTTTTGATATCTATTTCATGAAACTAAGAATCAATATATGTAGCAACTAAGAATCAATATATGTAGCAAAAAATATATAACAGAATCGGGATGGTTTAGGAGAAAGTCATCTTGATATTAGTGGTATATATCATATTATATTTATTGATATTATTTAGCATTTAATGGTACCATATTTACACAATTACAAATAGTAAACGTATTTACTTCATATCCTTGAATAAGGAAGGTCTCATAATTCAATGAATCATTTCCTTATTGGATAAAGATATAATTAATGAAAATAAGAAACATCATTTCTGCTAGACATTGCTATATAAAGGAAGCAAGGTTAGTCTTTCCAAGTACCAAATTCAACTTCTCACATCATAATGGCCTCTCCAATCTCAAACTCCTCTTTTGCTATACTCTCACTACTCATTTCCTCTCTCTTCTTCACACCCTCATCCGCCATAACGCAAGCCGATGTAACTTCAGTCTGCTCGAAATCCTTAGACCCTGGCCTCTGTTCAACGTACCTGATGTCAATCCCCGGCCTATCCACTTCATCGTTCAAAGATCTTTCCCAAGACACTATCAACACAATTGTGATAAGATCCGGAATAATAATTTCACTTATCAGCAATCTCCAACGTGGCCTGGTAGACCCTAGTGAGAGTAAGAGTTTGGCTTTCTGTTCTCAGAGCTACCACCAAATGCTCGATCAGATGCGTACTGCACTACAGTCGTTGGTTCTAGGTGAGCGCCCGCAAGTACTCGCCTCGGCTTCAGCAGGGATTGGCCTTTGTGCCGGTTGCGCCAGAGAATTGCACGGCACCGCCATCGTTCTTGGGTCTGATAACCAGTATGTGAAGGAGTATCTCAGCACCCTCGTCGAGCTCTCTAAACGTCTATAATTATGAGCTGGTTGATACTATAACTCTCTACAGTGCTGATGCACCTCCGGGTGATTTAATGATAATAAGAAAAACAAAGTACTGATATTTTTTACTCAAATATTCTATGTGTTCTTATACTCCCTCCGCCGTTATATTTCAATGTTGTTTCGTCAAATTCTTGAAGGACGTGGTGTCTGATGAAATTTTTTTTTAAGTAAATCATAACACTACAACTAAGCCAAATTTTGAACCTTCCACCTCCAAAATAATTATATCTCGTTATGTTTTATTGTAATCCCATTAGGAATTCTCACTCGGGTACACTCAAACTTGTAAGTGCCGAGTGACCTTTGGTCCAGCAGCACAAGGGTGAGGTGGGGTTTGGGAAGTTCAGGGTTCGATTCTGACAACGTTGTAATAGAATAGATTCTAAAAAAAAATTGTAACTAATAAGTCGTTGGGAGATGAACGGTTTTTAATTTAATTACGATTTTATAATTTTTGGATTAGACTAAGGGTATTTTTGTTAGTTTAAAAAAGTCTTTCCGAAAAACTAGTCGGAAGAATATAAGTTCAGAGTTTTAGATAGTAATCGATTGATGTTGAAAATACCTAGACTTAAACAATACTAAACTTATATTGATTAATGCATCTCTTAAAAAAAAACTATTAATTGCGTTTTTCCCCGAATGTGAACAATTTTTCTTAAATTCAAACAAAATTTACCTCCCAAGAAGAAAATCCATCTTCTGTTCCAAAATTGCTTTTGCTTTTTTCCAATATCCAAAGCTCAACATCCTTCCAAATTTTGTGTGGGACTTTGACTACCATAGTCAAACGTTTAAAATGCTGCCATGTAGATCATTTCTATAATTATAAAACAACCAACCAATATTTATATTTCAACATTTCAATATAAAGCAAAACACACCTCCTCTTCCCAAGTACTAGACCCAATATCCAGGACCATCTTTAGAGACAACTCACATCACAATGGCGTCTCCAATTGTAAACACGTCTTGCGCCACACTTGCATTACTCCTCCTAGGCTCCCTCTTCTTCACACCCCCTTCGGCCATAACAAAGAGCGACGTAGCCGCAGCTCGAGCGCTGTAGACCCTTCCTTCTTCTCAACGTACCTGAACTCAATTCCCGGCTTATCCACCTCGACGTTCAAAGATCTTGCCCTGACCACTATCAACGTGGTGCAGTCCGAGGCCACAAAGACGATCGAGCTGATCAACCAGCTCCAACACCAAAGAAATTCCTTTTGAGGAAGTTTATTTTGGTTCACTGCTTTGAGTACTATGGGAAAGTGAAGCTAGAGATGCTCACTGCTCTAGCTTCGATGGCTTTGCTTTGGAGTCCAATCTTCGGCATACTTAAGCATCTTCTTCGCTGGCCAATGCCAAAAAGAAGTGGGGTTAATTTACCGATATCCCTCTTTCTGCCAATTATATCAGAGTAGAGAACTATTCCAGTGTCCTCGGGGAGCTCTCGCGTTATCTATAATTAAGCTATCTCTTCATCAATAATAAAACTAGTCAACCATAGGAGGAGATCTCTGGCTGATGTTATAGAAACGAGACAACAATAATCGAAAGGCAAATGATGATTTGTAGTCTCATGTTTTTTTTTTTTGGCTCTTGTACTCCTCCAGTGTTATTGAACTACCCACACATAAACACACTCATCTTATAATGTTTGTGATCTGACCTCGTATCATGGAAGAGAACGATCCAAACTATGACACGGGTATTTTTCCTGGCTCAAGCGAATGATGCAATTACAATACTTTGAACCTGGTAATAGTTAATAATTTGGTCATAACTCTATCTAAAAATTTATGATTCATGAATGGTTGGTGGCATAATTTGGTCAACTTAAATGGCAGGTACTTACAAAATTGCTTCCAAGTTCAGATAAAGATCTATATGAAAGTCCACTATGGTGTTGTCGACCTCTAGCAGGGGTGAAGGAAGTGGACGCTGATTTTGAAGTTCTAGGTACTTAATTCAACGTTGGATTTATATGTAAAATAATTATATAATGGGCTGTAATGTTTAGTTAAGCCTACTTAGAATGGAAGAATAAAATTTGAAGTTTAATGTATTTAATAGGGTGAGGACTTTTAATATGTATTGTTAGGCCCAACCCATGATTATTGGGCTTGCTGATGTCAATGCTGACATAAGCGCTTACATCAGCAAGTCCACATGGTGACTTGCATGGAAGGGGCCAACCACGTCGCGCCACGTGGTGCTAAGTGGTACCTACTTGCCATGCAAACAGGAGGGATTTTTTCTTATAAATAGGGAAATTCCAGGGACCAATCCAAACTTTTGCCATTCCAGAGAATACACTCAGAAATAAAACGTATAGTTTAGTCACTGATAGTTTTGGTAGATAGACGAATAGGTACATTCGTGGAATCCGGGCATCGATTTATTGCAAATGTGATCGAACTTTGACTAGCAACTCACCAAAACCGTTGCGGGACTTTGTGAGCATGCGCTACAATAAGTAAGCAGGATTTAATTTGTTTAATTCATGTTTAATTAAGCTTTATTAAATTCATAATTATATGTTAATTACATGCTCAAACCCAATAATTGATAGATATGTTAATTATATATCTATGCTAGATATGGTTATAGATCCTATGACCAAAGCATTATCTCGAAAAATATTTGAGAAATGTATAAAGACATTAGGTTTACTACAGTTTCATTTATATATAAAAACTTTTGTTTTTGGCAATATGAACACCTTGCATAACATGTTAGATAGAAAAGTAGCTCACTCATATGGATGTTTACCTCAGTGGGAGTCAAATGTGTTGATTCTTGATTGAGATGAGGCAGCTGTTGGATATTTTAGATGTACAATATCCTACGGCAACAATGCCATCTTGCTAAGAAAGCAAGATTTATTATGGGATGCACTGATGAGTTACTACATTGGATCTTCTGTAATCCTATGATAAGAATTAAGTGGAACTTATCATATCTTCTGTCTTAAAGCCTAGAGTTAAGTTGTGGCTATGACTCTAGTATGGTGTTAATTGATATGTGTTCTTATAAAATAGAATCCACTCCATAACACAAGAATGAGTATCTTATGTGCTGTTCGACCACCAAATAGGATGAAAATGTTCATTGATTTCACAATCCCTAGTGTGAGACTGCGTTTCAAGAACTGTGAGTTCTCGAAGTTTGCCTTTAAGATCCTAAACATATTTTGGAAGTATGATTTAGTGCTACTAACTTAGAAAGTCCATAAAAAGGTTATAACATATTGATTCGACCTGGCAGAGCTAATTAGAAAAGCAGGCTAAATCATTATGGAAAGAATATATTTAAGGGAGAAGGAACTATGTCCATCACATTTCGAGATTCGTTGTTCAGGTATACCAGTTGTATTGAAAAGTACAATAGTGAACATGAATAAAATTGTTTAAAATCATTGTGTGAACAATGGAATATGACATGAGTCCTGGGGCAAAAGCACACTTTATTCTATGTGAGATGTCGAGATGTTACTATTTAGTTAGCTCGTATATCGGTGCTTCTAAATTTTAGATCAATGGACTTAACGTGTGCTGGTCACACGAAATCCTGTAAATTGTTATTTGTACATTGTTGACTATAGTCAATAATGAATGAGTGAAATATTGATGGACTGTTGGGCCCACATTGTATCCATTGTTAATTGTGATCAATAATGAATGAGTGGGAGATTTTTGGGCCCAAACCCATTAGCCCATCCTTAATGGACTTGCTGATATAAGCGCTTACATCACTGCTGACATTAGCAAGTCCACATGGTGGCTTGCATGGTAAGGGCCCATCCACATCGCACTACGTGGTGCTAAGTAGCACCTACTTGCCATGCAAGCAGCAGAGATTTTTCTCTATAAATAAGGAAATCTAGGGACCATTCAGAACTTTTGCCGTTCCAGAGAATACACTCATAAATAAAACTTATAGTTTAGTCACTAATAGTTTTGGTAGATAGATGAATAGGTACATTCGTGGAATCCTGGCATCAATTTGTTGCGAACGTGATCGAGCTTCGACCAGCAACTCACCTACAATGTTGCGGGACTTTATGAGCACGCGCTACAACAAGTAAACATGATTTAATTTGCTTAATTTGTGTTTAATTAAGCTTTATTAAATTCATAATTATATTTTAATTACATGCTCAAACCCAACAAATGATATATCTATGCTAGATATGATTAATTGTCTTTTTGGGCATTTTTTAATTCAATTCATTCCCGAATTAAGGTTCAAATTTGTTTTGAGTCCTAATATGGTACTGTTTTTGTAAATTGAATTTCAAATGAGTCCTTTTGGACAATTTTTTAATTCAATTGAGTCCCAAATTTTGATTTTAATTTGATTTAAATCCCAATTTGGTACTGATTTGGTTTAATTGAATTTTAATTTGGTGCTTTTGGACTTATTTTAATTCAACTAAATTCCGAATTTTGATTTAAATTCATTTTAAGTCCTAATTTGGAATTAATTTTGTTTTTTAATTGAATAAATTTCTTTGATTCAATTAATTTTTAAAATTTTGAAGATTTTTTAAAATAAATGATTATTTTAAAAGATCTAGATAAATTTTTGGAATATGTTCCAAAAATTACTAGACATAGCATATATTACACGTTGGATCATCGAAAGATTGAAAATTTTAATTTTCAATCTTATTTTTAGGAAATATAAAATTTAACCCAAAAAATTATTTGGCATTAGTTGCTAGATAACGATGTCCATCTGGAGTTATCCGAATATTGATACTCAGTCTTTGAGACAACGTGTAATGTAGAGGTGTTTACCGCCTCGGATACCCAAGGATAACATATACATGCTAGTTGAACACATCAATATAGTGCATAAAGATATGCAAGTTGCCATTTGTTTTGGTGATTACATTTTTTTGGGAGGATTGACCAGCAACATTTCGTAACTTGCTGACAACCCTTAAAATCCAACAAGGCATGATTAGTCTTTGGAATCAGCTAGTGTAAAACCATAAGTTGCTCTTGTCATGCTTTTGAAGCATTTAGGGCACAAAGGCCTCTTAAGGGAGATGTGTCCCCCTACTATGTTAAAATTGAGAAATGGTTTTGAGATAACCCATTATTCGGCTAAGGAATACATTTATGTCTTTCTTTTGGTCTTGTTCAAATGAATTTTGGACTCAAGTCTGTTCACTATGGTGAACCTTGGGAGTCCAACCATTGTATGTTAATATGTCATCCTGTTAAAGTCTAATAAATCTAATCCAAGTATGTATCTAGTTTCTCAGACTTGAACTCCATGATACCATTTTAGGGTTTGATGTGTGATTAGATTTGCACTGTCTAGTGTTTTCCCCTTGTGTATGTGATATTTTAGGGGATCACACTTTTCCACAATAGGTTGTGTACCTTTTTTTTGAGTTTGTTTGTACAACCTCAGATATGTGTGAAAGTTAGTAACAAATTTTGTACTTGTTACTTATGTGTTAAAGTTTTGTACTTATTTTATACTGGTATTTTTGTATGCATGTTTACATACAATTCCATTACATGGATAAATAAATTGTGTTTATTTTATTTATGTGCCACTTGAGTTTACTATATGTGAACTTTTAGTGACCTTAGTTAGAGATTAAATCTTGAATGGTAATGGGAAACACTCTAGCGACCTACTTTGATTTCGAGACTGATCAAAGATTATGTGTCATTAAAGTTAAGTGATTATAGTAAACTTGTTCATATTGCCTAAATCAAACTTCTGATGTGTTCTCGTATTTTAAATTCTCTATAGAGATGTTAGTTTATTCTAGAGCATGAAAATCTAGTACATGTTTGAAGAACAAAAGGTTCTCGAGCTAGTACATATGATTTTTTCAGAGCCTAATGTAGGCAACACTTCATAATATAAGCGTGATTGTCATGCCTATATTGTTTGGAATAGAAAGAACTCTGTTGCATATTTGATATTGCTGAGTTTTATGATGGATGAAATCACAAGGTAATTTTGTGTTTATGAGAACGCAAAAGAACTTTGGGATGTCCTCAAATTGATATTAGGGAAGGTTTTTGTATCAAAGCTTCATGCTTTGACTATAAGGTTTGGTACCTTTAAAAAGTATCATGATGTTCCTATGTGAAAATATTTGAGGATAATGTCCAACATGATTAGTAAATTGGCTGAGGTTGGTCATGTGCTTAGCAGTAAGCAACAAATTGAAGCTATCATATGTTCTTTGCCTCCAAGCTGGGAATAGATGAAGCTGAACCTTACTCATTTCCAATAACCTAGTAATATTTAAGGATGTTGCTAGGCACCTTGAGTTGGAAGAAAATTGTCTTCTTCCTATGAGATCTTATTCTGAAGTAAATTTGATTAGTTTGAATAGCTTCAAGAAAAAAAAGAGGGAAAGGAAAGAGTAAGGATTCCTAAAATCCAAAGGCTAAAATCTTAGGACCCAAAGTAGATAGTTCCAGGTCTATGAAAAGATGTACTTTAATATTTTTAAGGTGAAATATTTTGACTACCATAAGAAGGGATATTTTGCATAAGGTTGCAAAATACCTAAGTAGGTACATTTAAACTCTAATGTGTATGAGGTTAATGTATCTTCTTGGACCCTTCTTGTTGAATCAAATTCTATATGAATAATAGATTTAGGATTAATAAACCATATAACTAGAGATCATGGTTTATTTGTAGAATATCGACAATTGAATACTGGAACAAAAACTATTTTGTTGGTAACAACTTGTCTATGGATGTAAAGGGTATCAGAACTTGTGGATTACACCTTTGTGGTGGACCTACTCTCCTTTTGCCTGGCATGTTGTTTATTCTAGATATTCGAAAGAACTTGATTTCTGTATCTATTTTGATGTCTTTAGGTTTTTCGTTATCTTTGATATCATCGTTGTTAGGTTGTATCTGGATGATGCCTATTATAGTGTTTGATATAAATCGGATGGTTTTTTCATTATGGATGTTAATCCTAGTGAAAGTTACTCATTTGTCGCTAGTTTAAATTCATCAAAAGATGATATTAAACAGTGGCATTCTAGACTAGGCCATATAGGCCAAGATCGCTTAAACCGTCTAGCTAAAGTCAGACTGCTAGGTAAAGTAGTAAAGTCTATCTTACCTAGAAGCATTTCTTGTCTAGAAGGAAAAAGTATAAGAAAACTTTTCGGTACTAGGGCTAGAGCCAATTTTCCATTATAATTAGTCTACTCTGATATATATGGTCAAATGAATGTGAGGGCAGCATAAAGTGCGTGTCACTTCATCACCTTTATGAACGACTATTTGTGATATAGTATGATATACCTTATTTCTCATAAGTCAGAGGTATTAAGTTGCTTCATGACATACATGAATTTTGTTGAGAATCAAAAGGATAGAAAGATATAGGCTTTGTGAACTGATCACAGTTGTGAATATCTTTTTGATGAATTGTAGGGCACTTTATGTTGAGAAAGGAATTGAACATTAGTTGTCCATTCCCTGTACATCCCAATAGATTGGGGTTGCTGAAAGAAGGAATAGAATCCTCTTGACATGGTTAGATCTATGATGGCAGAGACAAATTTGCCAATATGAAGATGTGCTCCTAATTGCCACATATGTTCTTAACCATGTACCATCTAAGTCTGTTACTACCATCCCTTATGAAATATGGACAGATCGATAATCTGATTTATCCCATTTTAAGACATGGGGGTATGCGTCCTACGTCAATTCTACCTCAAGTACTTTCGGTAAATTAGGACCAACAGGTAGAAAAAGTATCTTTATAAGGTATTTTGAAATATCTAAAGGATACAAGTTCATAGGTGAGATGGACAATGGACAAGAAAGAGAATTTGAATCATATAATGTCATGTTTTTAGGGAATGAATTTCATGAACTGAGAAAGGTTAGTGAAAACCTTGATCTCTATGAAATAGTTGAGCTAGAGCTTTTTGGACCCCTTCTTCCGAGTGGGAGAATTGAGATAGAAAGATGTAACTTTCTATCTTAACAAGGTCTAGAAGAAAGTTTGTCTTAGTCCTAAAAGACTCATAATTCCCTATTTCAGTAGGAGTATGGAATTTTTGCCTAGTATTAGTATGGTTCCTAGATACGATGAATATATGAGAGATATTTATCAGAATCAGGAATTTTGTAGGTCTAGTAGAACTAGCATATCATGCCAACGATTTGATATTGAAGGTGAGACTAATGCATACTTGGTATCACTAAAAAAGATTGGTGATCCAAGTGAAGTTCTTCTAACCATCTTTTAGGATAAAGATGAGCCAAAAATATGTCTGGTGCTCTGTCATCTCCACAAAAGGTTGAGTAGATTAATGCAATAGAGAAAGAAATGTTTTCCATGACCAATAATTAGGTTTAGAATCTAGTTGAACTACCTAAGGGATGTATGATATATGACAATTGAGAATAAGTGGATTCTCAAGGTCAAGAGTAATGCAGACAGTAGTGTCAAAAGATACAAAGCTTATCTGATTACATAAGGATTCAAGCAACAAGCAGGAATAGACTATAAAGAGACTTTTGCTATTGTTGTTAGATTCAAGTCCATTATGGTCATTTTGGCTATGGTTGCTAACATGAATCTAGAATTACATCATATAGATGAAAAGACTGCTTTTCTCCATAGAGAATTGGATGAAGTAATCTATATGATTCAGCCTGAGGGCTACATTCAAAAAGGCTGCAAACAGAAGGTTTGCAAATTGAATAGTTCAATTTATGGCCTTAAGCAATCATCTAGATTGTGGTATATTCATTTTCATAATACTATCTTGGAAAATGATTTTAATGTGATTCAGAGAAATCACTGTGTATATGTTAAGCGATCAGGTAAGAATTTTGTCATCGTCACTTTGTATGTTGATGACATATTCTTGGCTATAAATGACATAAGACTACTTGTCAAAATCAAAGCTTGATTTTCTTCCAACTTTGATGTGATAGACATGGGTGAAGTTGATTACATACTTAAAATTATGATTTTTAGGAATCATTTGAAGAGGACAATGTCTCTTTCATAAGAGATGTCTGTTCGTAAAGTAGTAGAACATTCAATTGTGATCATAGTAATCCAAAGTATGTCTTATTAATGAAGGTCATAATTTGTGCAATATTTTGTATCCATTTACAACTAAACAAATAGGGAATATGGAAATGATTCCTTGTATCAATGTAGTTAGTTGTCTAGTGTACGCAATATTGTGTATGCAACCTGATATTTATTGTGCTATTGGCATTGTATGCCGATATCAATAAAAATTTAGGCAATGCTCACTAGAAACTTGTTAAGAGAATTTTAAAGTATTTGAATACTACTACATAATGCTCATTGTGAGTATTCTGTGGCAACCAAGTCGTTATATCTTATGCAAAGGATCTGTGTTTCCATTGCAGGGTTAAACGTGGAGTTTCTAAATTTCATTAGAAATTTAGAAAACTCTAAAAGGTTATGTATGAAATATATGTCTATGTTAGATATGGTTGTAGACCCTATGACTAAAGCATTATCTCAAAAAGTGTTTGAAAAATGTATAAAGTCATTAAGTTTATCACAATTTCATTTATAAAAAAGAATTTTTGTTTTTGGCAATATGAACACCTTGCGTAACATGTCGGACAAAAAAGCAGCTCACTCACATGGGTGTTTACCTCAATGGGAGTTAAATGTGTTGATCTTGATTGAGATGAGGCATCTGTTGGATATTTTAGATATGCAATATCCTACGGCGACAATGCCTTCTTGCTAAGATAGCAAGATTTGTTATGGGATATAGTAATGCGTTACTGCATTTGATCTTTTGTAATCCTATGATAAAAATTAAGTGGAACTTATCATACCTTATGTCTTAAAGCCTAGAATTAAGCTATGGCTAAGATTCTAGTATGATGTTGATTGACATGTGTTCCATTTAATTGGAATTTATACCATAACACGTGAATGAGTATCACATGTGCTCTTCGACCACTGGATGGGTTGAAAACATTCATTGATTTCACAATCCCTGGTGTGAAATTGCGTTTTGAGAATTGTGGTTCCTGATCTTTGCCCTTAAGATCCTAAATGTATTCTGGAAGTATGATATAGTGCTGCTAGCTTAGAAAGTCCATGAAAAGGTTATGACTTATAGATTCGACCTGACAGGGCTAACTAGAAAAGCAGACTATATCATTATGGAAGGAATATAGATAAGGGAGAAGGAACTCTATCTATCACATTTTGAGATTCGTTATTCAAGTATACCAGTTATATTGAAAAGTATAGTAATGAACATGAATAAAATTGTTTGAAATCATTGTGTGAACAATAGAATATGACATGAGTCCTAGGGTAAAAGCATACTTTATTCTATATGAGATGTCGAGATACTACTATTCAGTTAGCTCGTGTATCGGTGCTTCTGAATTTTAGCTCAACGAACTCAACGTGTGCTGGTCGCACGAAATCCTATAAAATGTTATCTATACATTATTGAATGTAGTCGAAAATGAATGAGTGTAAAATCGGTAGATATTAGGCCTACATGACATCCATTGTCGATTGTGATCGATAATAGATGAGTGGAAGATTGTTAGGCCCAACCCATGATTATTTTGCTTACTGATATCAGTGCTGACATAAGCACTGACATCAGCAAGTCCACATGGTGGCTTGCATGGCCAGGGGACAGCCACGCCGTGCCATGTGGTGCTAAGTGGCACCTACTTGCCATGCAAACAGGAGGGATTTTTCCCTATAAATAGGGAAATCCTAGGGATTAATCCGAACTTTTGCCATTCTAGAGAATACACTTAGAAACAAAACTTACAGTCTAGTCACTGATAGTTTTGGTAGACAGACGAATAGGTAAATTCATGGAATCCGGGTATCGATTCGTTGTGAATGTGATTGAGCTTCGATTAACAACTCACCAACAACGTTGTGGAACTTCGTGAGCACGCGCTACAATAAGTAAGCAGGATTTAATTTGCTTAATTCATGTTTAATTAAGCTTTATTAAATTCATAATTATATTATGGCCAACATATATAAACATTAAGTAAGTTATAATTTTATTATGGCCAAAAAATTATAATTAAAAAAATTAGGATTTTTTCCTAGTAAAATAGGGTTATGATTCTCGGTTAGACAAGCCAATAAAAATTTAAAAAATTCTCTACGATTTGTCATAGCTCGGAAAGACAACACATCTTTCACGATCTCGTTATTCTCTATAGATTCAATTACGTTTTTGTATTAAATTAATCTATATAAATTATGAATTGAAGTCTATATAAATTTTACAAATGATATCCATTTATATAAATTCTACAAGTGGTATTAACATCTCATGCTAAATAATTAAAATTGTAAAATTGTAATCTCAAAGTTGAATTCGTAGAAAACCCCATCAGTCGGACAATGTTCTCATTGTTTTAGACTATTCACACTAGTATGTCTGAGCCAACCTATGCCCCGAACAAATAATAAATTTTCTATGATCCATATCAAGCTAACTAATAAATAATATTATTTATCTCATCCACATCATTAATCCAATTTATTTTAATCTCTCTCATTCCCAAATTTTCTAATATTATTTCATAAACTTGTAAATTTTTTATAAATGTACATAAGTGTAAATTTCATAATTTGTGTTAAATATTTAATTTTGAAAAAAAAATTAATTTCTTGGATAAGAATATTAATTATAATTTGGTAGAAAAAAGACTATTTATAGAGAATAAAAAAATAAATATTAACATATTATTTAATTTATCAATTTACATTAATTTATAGATTATGTGTAAAAACATGTTAACATTTGGAATCTATTTATAGAGACTTAAAAAAATGACTATTTGCACATTATTTAATTTTTAAAGTTATAGATAATTCATATTTGTTTGGACACAATTCTTATTTTAAAAAATTAATTTGGACTAATAATATTGTGTAAATTTTATAAAGTATAATAAAAAAAAGAATTCCATAGATGTACGATCCAGGATAGATCTCCATACCCGAATGTCCATCCCCAAAAATTTTGCCTACCGATAAATCTAATCCTAGAAAATACCTTTATCTCTCTTCTTTTAGAGAGAACTCTCTCTCCCTTGTAGTGGAGCCTTCTAGGTTTTTTTACCCTTTCTTCTTTCTAGCGTCGCCTCAATCCTTCCACCTTGAACTGTAGCTCGCCCCACTATCACTCAACCCACAGCCGTAGCTCGCCCCTAGCCCCTCCACCCATAGCCGCAGCTCGTCCCTCCCCTGACCTCAGTCCTCGATGTAGTCCTCTTCTGACCTCAGGCCTTAGCTTGCTCCACCGACCTTAGTTGCAGCTCGCTCCAATAATTATCAGCCGCAGCTCACTTCCCCATCTGAGGCAAGAGTCCGAAGCTAGATTCCTTCACCTCCCCATCCTCAGTTTCCTACCGAGGCTAGAGTCCAGGTCTGGAGCTTACCCTTGCTGGAACTTACTCTTACAAAAGTTTGCTCGGGCTTTCCGACCAAGAACCTCCGTCGCCCCGGCTCCTCAAGCCTAGGTCCGAGCCTCCTCTAGACTTCGCCATAGACTTAGCCTCAATAGCTTCTCACAGCTCCTCAAGTCTAGGCCCGAGCCTCCTCCAGACTCTGTCACAACCTCCACCTCAGTCGAGACCTCATCCTTTTCACAGGCCGCCCCGGCCTCGCTCAATTGCTGGCTCTTCCTCCGGAGTCCCAGGGGAGCACACTTTCGGTGCCCGGAGGGGTTGGTCGCTATGGACCTCCCCTCCGATCGTCTCTACTTTTGTCGACGACCTTGTTTTGGCTTTGGCAGTGCCTTATGCCGGTTGTCTTTTGCGTTAGTTTGTATTTTCCTTGCTTTTGTCTATTGTTTACAATCTGTGGATGGCTTTTTGCTGCTGTCCTTTATCGCTTTTGTTTGGATCAGATTAGGTCTGATCAGAGATTTGTATGGATCTCGGTCTCTTCTCTAACGACACAAGTGGATAATCTTGTCTTGGTTGAACTTGTTCGACCTTGGCATTCATTTGAGCTCATCTTGTGTGCGCTCAATGCTCAATCTCACGAGTTTGCGTCTTAGACGAAAGCTTGCGTTTATTGGCCGACTTTGGTTTCGGCAGTTGTCCGTGGTCGTTTGCACTTGTTGCTTTTCGGCCAACTTTCGCTTACGCGCTTGCCATCTTGTCATCATTAAATTGGTTTCCGCTTTGCTTTACTTATCTTTATCGGCAGCCTATGTATTTCATGTTCTTGCTATGTATTCCGTTACATTAATCTAGGCTTCGCGCCACTTTCTTAAAAAAAAAAATTTGCCTACCGCGCTGTGTTACATGCACCCGTCCCAAAGACTTCCCGAGGACGCTAGTGCTCGTCATCTTATTATTCCTGGTTGTGTGACTTCGGATGGAGGATTAAAATATTCCTCGGAAACCTAAGTGATCGGAAACCAAGAATAGATTAAAATATATCATCTTTTCTGTTTTGTGAAGTTGGTGTCGTGATGAGTTTATGGTGTTCATGGTTAAAGTGACGAGGAAAAAAGCATTGGAAATTTAATTTCGTTCTTTTTTGTATTTAAGAAACACCTAAGTTGGATTTAGATCATAGTACATTCATGTTCTACCACCTTTTTTTTAATTTAAAAATTGGTCATTCAATTATTTTTTTGAAAATTCAGAATATTTTGTGTATTAAATTCAAATATCAAATAATCTTATGTATATTAAAGTGTCGATTCACATAATAAGTTATCAAAGTGAACTTCATGAAAATCAATTCATGATAGGATTGCAATTTTTGTTCTTAATTAAGAGATGGATTAGGGTTTGAAATTTTTATTCTTAGTCAAAAGAGGGGGGATTAGGGTTTGATATTCTTGTTCCTAAAAAAATAAAAACTTGATAGTTGATGATTTTCGGGTTTCAATTTTTTATTTTGTAATCCTAATCGGCAATTTAAAATGACATGGAATGTTTATAATCCATCTAATAGTCGAAAAATCGCATCACCGTGGTCGGAGATAAACAATGGTATCTTTTGGGTGTTTATATACCACAATATCTTTAATAACACAAGGTACTAAAATACTTTTAACCAAAAGTAAAGTTCGAGAAGGGTAACAACCAAGGGTAATTGCGAAGCTTAGTCGAAAGGTTAACAACTGTTCCATACTTATTTAGAATAGGTTCTATTAGAACTATTTTGTTTCTAATTGAAAAAAATTAGCTTTTGGTATTACGTTTTATTCAGTATTTTAGTATGATATTATTTTGAGAAAATTAGACTAAGACCTTATAGTTTAGGAATTCAATTAATCCGATCTTTACTATTTCAAAACTCTGTCTCAGTTATTACTCTATAAAATAATAGAGACATTTAGTCCCTAACGAGTCAACTCTTGATGTCAACAATCAATATTAAAAAAATTAAGGGAAACGTACAATTTTAATACTTCTGATTTCACAGTTTTTGACATATGATATTGTCGTTAGAAAATAACCAAACGACTCGTGAGGTAAACATCCCCATTTCTCTTTTTAGCTCGGGTGGTTTACCAAGTCTTAATTCACTCTGAACCTCAAACCTACATCGTTTTGAACTTAAATAGTTCTCATCGTCAATTTTTTATTTTGTTGTCAATATGAATTGCTAAGTAGTAAATTTCATAAATAGTTCCAAAATAAAATAAATATCTCTTATTAGAGCGATATTTTCTTTTTGGTTAAAGTGGAGGGGCTAGCCCTTATATATTAAGATAAACGGCCAAAAACAACCTACTAAGTGCAAGGCTCCCTCTCGGTCTTTTGTGAGGTTGCGACTGCCGGCCTTGTCAAACCCCTACCACAGGAAACCTAGTGGGAAACATCTGTGGAAGGGAAAGAGACCCTCGGGGAGAAAGTGTCTCCCCTTGATGTTTGAGATATCGCAAAACCTGGCCTTACACTATCAACTATTACAATTGATCTAGAATTAGGGATGTCTACATCAATCTTCCTCGGGTTACACATACGGGGGAATGCAACATCACCTAAGTCTTCTAGCATGAGACCAACAACATCCTGAGGCGGAGACTCAAGAATAAATAAGCCCAATGACTTGGCAAAGCCCATATTCACTAATCGATCTGCACATCTATTGCCCTCCCTATATGTGTGAACAACTTTAATCTCACCTTCCCAAATAAATTTCTTCATGATCTCAAATAATATAGTACTTTGGATGCCTGGTTGCAAGGGATTTTTCATTAGAAGGTCAAGAACAACCTTAGAATCTACTTCCAATAAGATCTGTTTGTAACCAGATGCCTTGGCCAACCTAATTCCGTGGTAGGATCCCCATAACTCCACCCATATGCTTGTTATTGAGCCTATATTGCAGGTGAAGCCACCCTACCATGTCCCTTTGTTGTCTCATAATATCCTTCCTGCTATCGCTCTCCTTGTTGACTATCTCAGAGCTCCATCTGTGTTAATCTTGAGCCATCCATGTGGGGATTTCTCCCATCTAATTAGTTGTTCCATTTTAAGACTGCCTTGTTGGATGCTCCTTGACAACTTGGTCATCTCTTGGATCTCCTTACTCCTTATTCTTATGTACTTTACCTGGTCTAATGGCCTTAATTTCCCCTCATCCCAAGCGTAGTCATTCCTCCATCTCCATATTGAGTTCATGGAAATCATAAAAATTATTGCACAATGTTCAGGAGCTGAGACATTAAAGGCAAACTAATCTTAAAGAGAGAGCGAGAAAAATCTCCCAATATCCATCCCCTCCTTTTACAACAGTTGGGACTAGCATATAGGCACTTTATGATAATCCTAGAGGCCATGAAGCATAGTCTCTACATCCCTACCACAACAAGGACAGGAGTCAACATTCATCATATATCAATGTTTTCTTCTCGTGTTTGTCATTAAACTTCTGTGGGCTGTAAACCATGGAACCTTTTTCATCCTTTGAGGTCCATTCCATTTCCTCAAACTAGTCCAAAAGGTGGAAGGCGATGTATGTTCATATTCCATAAGCAAAGCATAAGCTGATTTTGTGGTGAACCTACTATCTTGCATTAGACTCTACTGGATCATGTCCTGCCCTCTATCAGCCTTAAGTGTAGGAACTCCTGCCATAGCTAGATTACCTCCTCTAGGAGGTACTGGGATATAAGATCCCGATTCCAAGCTCCCTGTTCATCCACTAATTAACTGATCAGTATATTCTAAAGCTCATCGCAATGGGGCGTGTGCAACGTAGGGCCAAGACCTCTTTATCATCAAGCTATCTGTCATACCAAAAGTTAGTAATATGGCCATCCGTAATAGCCCACTGGATCCCTTGCATCATTAATGGCCAAAGCAAAACTAGTGTTTTCCATAGTGGTGAAGCCAATTTGGTACAAGAGACCTCATGTATAAACATGTTTCCTTTGACGTATTTGGCCCAAAGAACCTACACCCAGAGAGAGGATTGATCAATGAGAAGGGTCTAAGCTAATTTCATGAGTAATGCTAGATTCTGCTGTCTTATATTTTTGAAACCCAAGCCCCCTTTGGTCTTGGGAGTGCAAATGGTTTCCCAGGCCAAAGGGTGCATGGCTTTCTTGGTATTTGAAGAACCCCATAAGAATCAATGCTGATATTTCTCAATGACATCACACACACTAACAGGGAGTTTAGTAGTTTGCATAGCATAATTAGCAAGAGCAGCAAGGATCGTTTGCAAGAGGGTAGCTCTACCAGCAAACGATAACTTATCCACACACCATCCCTAAAGGCGAGAGTGAACCTTATCAATGACAAAACTATAAGTACTCTTCATAATTCTATCATGCAAAAGAGGAATCCCTAGATACGTGCCCATATTCTTAGTAAGGGAAACACCAAGACTATGAGCAAGATCATGAGCTAGAGAATTCAAGACATTCTTAGATACAAAGAGTTTGGTCTTCGGTTTACTAACTTGCTGGCCCAAAAAACTACAGAAATCATCAAGCACCTTAGCTATCACATTCGTTTGTGCCTTAGTAGTAACACCAAATAAAAATAAATCATCAACAAAAAATAAATGAGAGATAGAAGGGCCCTGTTGCGAGGTTTTGAAAGGTTTCTAGATCCCTTTCTAAACTTGAACTGCTATCATATGACCCAAACATTCTAGACATAATATGAACATGTATGGTAACAATGGATCACCTTGATGAATTCCACGTGAGAGTTTAAATGTCTCCATTGTCTCTCTATTCCATAGTAATTATATAGAAGTAGAAGACACACAGTTAAGTATCAAATTGATAATTGAATTGGCATACCAAGACACTCAAGTTTTTCCCTGATGAACTCCCAACTAAACCTATCGTAGGCTTTAGCTAAATCCACTTTGATTGCCATTATGCCTCTTCCCGTATGATGATTCTTTATAGTGTGGATAGCCTCCTATGCCATAATAATATTCCCGATAATATTGCATTCAGGCACAAAGCTACTTTGGTTCTGCAAAACCCAATCTGGCGTAAAGGCTTGCAGCTTTGTAGCGAGAATTTTAGTCACCAGCTTGAATGAGATATTACATAGGCTGATGGGCTTGAAATCAGCAGGCATTTATGGGCTTGGGATCTTTGGAATGAGAGTGATGAGAGTACCATTGACTTGCTCGGGGTCCAAGGTCCCCTTGATGAGTGCCTTAAACACTCATATTTTGTGTTTATTTCTTAGGTTCTTTTTGTAGTTCTTAGTTTATTTCTAGAGTTTTTAGTCGTCTTATGTTAGTTTTAATTTATTACGTTTGTTTGTTATGTTTGTCTTTTCTCATTGTGTTTTCGTGGTTTTAGGAGCCTACTTGATGACTTGTGGAGGATGCTTGATCGATGGCGCTAGGACATGGGCGATTTGGAGCTCGAGGGCGCAAGATTCCACACCTGAGCACCATTGGCGCACGCCATAGGCATGATTGGCGCACGCCAAATACACCTGGATAGAGAGGTCACTCTGACGTTGGACTTCGGCATGAGTAGCGTGCGCCATAGGCACCATTGGCACGCACCAGAGGCAGACAGTGACACAATTTGTCCAGCCACTTGCTCTTCTCATTGGAAACATTGGAGGGACCTAGGCACTTGGGTTTTCTACATAGAGGAGGGGATGACAGACACTTTGGGGAGACAAGTGAGGATAGTTGTTTGGATATTAGATTAGTTTATGTTTTAATTAGTTTAACTTTGGATTTTAGCTAATAATGAAGAATAATGACATTTTGAGAGAGGGAGAGTGAGTAGAGAGCATTTCAGAGAGAGGAAGCCACAAATTTGTACTCAACTCTCTGCCTTGGATTGTTTGTGAAGAAAGGAAGCTTCATCATCTTTGATAAGCATTCTCCTCTTCACTTTTTGGTAAATATGTTAAGTGTTTTGATGTTTAAATTGTGTTTTTATATAAGCATGTGTGAGTAGTATATTCTGTGAGTTTAGGACTTAGAAACTAACATGTAATCAACTAATTTGAGGGGTTAAACATGCATGAAGTATGTTCTAGTTAAAGAACTTAAAGCTTAATTATGGAATCACCTAGATTATGATCATTATTAGTTCTTGCCTTTGACAACGGTTTAGACAAGTTGGCTGTGATAAAATCTATGTAATTAACCATAATAATGAACTTAGCTAATGCTTAAGACCGAAAGGTGATGGAATTAGTGTAAAAATTAACTAGATGACTAAGTGCTTAATTAATGAGAAATCTACTTAAGTAGTTAGTTGTCCACTGAGTGATAAATATAGTTATTTCTTAGCTTGATTTGAATCAGCTAGAGGGGTCGAAAGAACATTTTGTTGGTTCAAGTTTGCTAAGAGCAATTTAGACAAATCTTGTACGAAAGTAAGGATTTGTTGCTAATGAAAGACTCGGATCATAATATGAACATACCACACCCCTAAGTTAGTTGGTTACATGAGTTTCAAAGGTATTAAACTTACTCTTAGTTAAATTTGCTAAATCAGATTATAAACTTTGTGTTTTGAAGTTCATAAGACTTTAAACTTGCTAAATCTGTAGATCGTTAATGTAAAAGTTTGTTAGAGTTATCAATCAAACAATCATCATAATTTACTCCTAAACAAGTTTGGAAACTAAGTACAAAGTATTAGAACTCAATTCCCTGAGGATCGACAAATTCGGACTTACTCTGTGCTTAGTCTGTATAACATTGGCGCACGCCATAAGGCAGTTGCGCGTGCCATTGTTCTTGCACGAAGAACATTGGCGTGCACAATAGGTGTTGGCGCACGCCATAGGAGGCCAGGAGGCATAAGAATTGCACAAATCTTCAACTAGCTTCGGATCAAGAACATAGGACTATCTGAATCGCACTTTTACGGTTTTAACGTGAAACACAGCACAGCCTATGCTATCGAGAAAAAGATGTAACAACACCCCTTGAAGGCGTGCCTCACAAATTGAACCAGATTCCATTTAACTTTAGGCCACTACTTCTGAAAGAATATCACGTGTAAACCATCTGGGCTGTGGACTTTTAGTGGAGCCAAAGCGAATAAAACCTTGTGAATCTCTTCCTCCCTATGGTATTGACCAATAAGACTTTTTTCCAGCATCCGATAGCTGCTTGAACCCATTTGGATAATGGTTTGGTCTTCTTGGCACCCTTTCTTCCAAGAAAAGTTTAACTAAGTAGCGCATCAGCACTTTCTTTAGCTCTTCAGGATTCAAAACCCACGTGCCTATCTCATCCTTAAGAGCCTCTATCTAATTATGTTTCCGATGGATGATGGTAAAGGCATGAAAGAAATGTGTATTCCTATCTCCATTAATAAGATACTCCTTCCTAGACTTTTGAAGCCAAAGTATCTCCTCTTGCTCAAGTATTCTTTCCATTTCCATACAGAGTTCACCTTCAAGCTTCCTCAAGAATCTATTAGGCCTTTGTTCTAAAGCTTTTTGGACTCCGCCTAATCTCTTGGTCAGTCTCATCTTCTTGTAGAAGATATTGCCAAAGTGCATGCGATTCCACACCTTCGCCTTAGCGGCGAATATGCTACAAGCTTCAACAAGCTCTTTGCTATGGTCCCAAGCACTATCAATAAAACCATCGAATCTCTCATCTCTCAACCAAGCTACCTAGAAGCAAAACACACTATTCTTAGGTTAGAAATTCAGTCTCGACTCTAATTGTATAAGAATCGGGCAGTGATCAGACTTTCACCTAGGGAGGTGGACAACCACAGCTTTCGGGAATTGCATACGCCTATTGATATTGGCCAGGCCTCTGTCCAATATTTAGTAGATCCCTTGTTGTACCCAAGTGAACTTGGTGCCTATGAAACTCACATCGATAAGCTCGTATTCTTCAATCCAGTTCTTGAATCTGACATGTTTAGTTCCTCTAATTGGGGCACCGCAAATTTTCCTATCAGTAGCAAGGAACACATTAAAATCTCCCACAACCAACCATGGTGCCTGCATATTGGCTGCCACTCTCTGTAGCTATTCCCAAAGGTCTTTATGAACATGAGCTTTGGGATGCCCATATACCCTTATAAAAAACCAATTGGATTGTGGGTCATTACCCACCTCCATGCGTATGAACTATCTATCAAACTAGAAGACTTTAATAGGAGTAGTTGCTAAGTTCCAAAATGATATGAATCTCAGCGGAAAGATTCACAAATATGGACCTATGCTATTTTAGGGTGGAACTAGATCACAACTCAGCAAGAACTCGCAAGAACCAAGGATAATCTGACCTTAACTCTAAGCAAGAACTCAATAAACCTAGACCTAATGTCGTTTCACGCCACAAACGGGATGGACAGACTGTTTGATAAGTGAAAGAATGTTCTAAGCTAAGACGACTTGCAAGCCTAAGCAAGAACACACAAGAATATCAATTCTCTCATCATAGCCGAATGCTAGGGTTTATGCCAATTAATGTCTGAGTTTTATTAAGTAGAGGATGCCTTTATATAGGCTCCAAAGTCTCAACAAGTTCCTAAACAAACTAACTCCTAATAAGGAGCTCTAAATCTGGCCAAATGTAATAAGTGCCCAAATAGGCTTATTCTGGCCGATTGGAACTAAACAAAAAGGAAACGAAATCTTATATGCTTTAGGAAGTCTAAAGACATGTATCTTATTCCTAAATAAGTCATATTTGCATGGAATATAGTTTCCTGATCAAATAGGAACTTGACTAAATAATAAGCTAACTTCTGAATTAGCAAGATTCCTTGCAACCAAAGGAATATCTCGCCCAAGATTGCTTGCTAAGGTTCTGGAAGTATGCCAATGAGGTGCACGGGCTTGCCATGGTCGTCCTTGGGCTTGCTTGTGTGAACTTGGGTCCAAAAGCCTTGAATGAATCCATTGAGTTCAGATTGAACCTTCTTGGCTCTTGCTCTTGTAATCGGCCCAATTGGTACTTGCATTACTCCATGCTCATTGTTGGATGGTCTCACATCATTCCCCTCTCTTGAAAAGGATTTGCCTTCAAATCTTCACCTGCATCAAAAGGACTTAAATCAGCAACATTGAAAGATGCACTTACATTATACTCACCTGGGAGGTCAAGTTTGTAAGCATTGTCATTAATGCATTCAAGAACTTGAAATGGACCATCTCCACGGGGTAGCAACTTGGGGCGACATTGTACAGGAAAATGATCCTTGCGCATATGCAACCAAACCCAATCACCAGGCTCAAAAACAACTTTGTGGCGCCCTTTGTTGGCTTGTCTTGCATAGTGCTCCATCCTTTTCTCAATATTCAGCCGTGCTTTCTCATGCAATTGCTTGACAAATTCTGCTTTCTTCTTGCCATCTAAGTTAACATGCTCACTCAAGGGTAAAGGTGATAAATCCAATGGAGTTAAATGATTAAAACCATAAACAAGCTCAAATGGTGAGAATTGAGTAGCAGAATAAACTGAACGATTATAAGCAAATTCAACATGTGGCAAACAATCTTCCCAAGTCTTAATGTTATGCTTAATGAGTGCTCTCAAAAGTGTAGACAAAGTCCTATTAACAACCTCAGTTTGACCATCAGTTTGTGGATGACAAGTAGTAGAAAAGAGCAACTTAGTACCTAACTTGCACCACAAGGTCTTCCAAAAATAACTCAAGAACTTTGCATCTCTATCAGAAATGATTGTCCTAGGTATGCCATGCAACCTAACAACCTCTCTAAAGAACAAATCAGCAACATTTGAAGCATCATCAGTTTTATGACATGGAATGAAATGTGTCATCTTAGAAAACCTATCCACTACCACAAAAATAGAATCCCTGCCACGTTTAGTTCTAGGCAAACCTAAAACAAAGTCCATAGAGATATCAATCCAAGGTTCACTAGGTATAGGTAGTGGAGTGTACAAACCATGGGGTTTTACCTTAGATTTGGCTTGCTTGCATGTGATGCAACATCCACAAACTCGTTCTACATCTCTCTTCATGTGTGGCCAATAGAAATGATCTTGTAGTATTGCCAAAGTCTTTGCAACTCCAAAGTGCCCCATTAATCCTCCTCCATGTGCCTCCTGAATTAGCAATTCTCGCATAGAATAATTAGGCACACAAAGTTTGTTTGCACAAAATAGATAACCCTCATTCCGAAAGAACTTTCCACTTGCACACTTCTCCGTAGCTCGGAATAGGTCACCAAAGTCAGTATCCTTAACATACAATTCTTTAATATGTTCAAAACTAATCAGTTTAGCATCAAGAGTTGAGATCAAGGCATACCTTCGCGATAGTGCATCAGCCACTACATTTTCCTTACCTTTCTTGTAACGAATGACATAAGGAAATATTTTTATGAATTCCACCCATCGTGCATGCCTCTTATTCAATTTTTGTTGCCCCTTCAAGTGCTTCAATGATTCATGATCAATGTGAATCACGAACTCCTTGGGCCACAAGTAATGTTGCCATGTTTCCAACATCCGAATCAATGCGTATAACTCCTTGTCATATATAGGGTAATTGAGAGTTGCTCCACTCAATTTCTCGCTGAAGTAGGCTATTGGACGTCCTTCTTGCATGAGTACAGCGCCAATACCTACACCGGATACATCACACTCAACTTCAAACGTTTTAGAAAAATCAGATAAAGCTAGTAAAGGAGCATTAGTCAACTTCCCTTTTAGCATTTGGAATGCCTTTTCTTGAGCTTCTCCCCAACTGAATTCCATGCTTTTCTTGATCACTTCGGTGAATGGTATGGCTATAGTGCTAAAATCTTTCACAAACCTTCAGTAAAAGCTAGCAAGTCCATGGAAACTTCGGACATTTACAACATTCATGGGACTTGGCCATTCTTGAATTCCCTTTATCTTTTCCTCATCAACCTATATTCCTTTAGCACTAACAACAAAACCCAAGAATACAAGCTTATCCGTGCAAAAGGTGCACTTCTTTAAGTTAGCATACAACTGATCCGCACGTAATGCATCTAAAACGCACTTCAAATGCTCAACATGATCTTCAATGCTCTTGCTATAAATGAGTATGTCATCAAAGTAAACAACTACAAACTTGCCAATGAATGGACGTAAAACATGATTCATAAGGCGCATGAATGTGCTAGGTGCATTAGATAAACCAAAAGGCATAACCATCCATTTATACAAACCATATTTCGTTTTAAACGCTGTTTTCCATTCATCACCTTCTTTCATGCAAATCTGATGATAACCACTCTTTAAATCAATCTTTGAAAATATGCAAGAACCATGCAACTCATCTAGCATATCATCTAAATGAGGAATAGGGTGACGATATTTTATCGTGATGTTGTTGATAGCTCGGCAATCAACACACATCCTCCATGATCCATCCTTCTTTGGCACAAGTAGGACTGGAACAGCATATGGACTCATGCTTTCGTGTACATACCTTCTTTCCAAAAGCTCATTTACCTTCCTATCAAGTTCTTTTGTCTCCTCCAGGTTGCTCCTATAGGCTGGATGATTTGGAATTGTTGCTCTCTGGACAAAATCAATTTGATGCTTAATTCCCCTTATTGGTGACAAACCTGATGGTAACTCATCGGGGAACACATCCTCATAATCCTGCAAAAGAGATTTA
>SOPF01027916.1:51053-92506 GCA_012979155.1 Hypericum perforatum
CAGGGGCTAATATAAGTTTACAATTTACGATTGCAGTTTTATAAGTATATGAAATCATCCGCGGTAAGTATCCTTAAACCCAATCAAGCAAAATCGATTTCGACGATTGCCAATTTTAAATCAAACACAGATTTTCAACCGTATAAGCTCTCGCAATGGTATACTATTTCATGGGATCAGTTCACCTAAATCTTTTATAACCGAAATCAGATCAAAGTGTAAGGATTGAAAATTCAGAACAAAGCATACCAAGGAAATCGATTTACCTTTCGACTTGATGTGCTATACTCTCTTTTAATCAACTCAACTTCACATTTCAAGCAAAATCGACTAACAAATCTCACACAAGTTTAAGGAGGACTTTTGAAAATAATTGTGACTCTCACAATAACAGCTCTTCCTCTTTTTTAAATGAAACACAGATAACCCTAACTCCTAGGTCAAACCTAATGGTAAATTATTTATCACTTCTTGGTAAATTATCTAACCACGCTTACACTTTTTTGAAATATTCAGCAATATTTTATAGTTATTACATTATTCTCCCCTTAAAAGAAGTTTGTCCTCAAACTTATAACGAAACAAGTAATCAATTACATACTAATTTCTAACTCCAAGATATCCTCGCCCTAATCCTCAAGCAATTTTCCCAAGGAATTCGCCCAACCTCAATGCATGAATGTATGTTTCGATTTCTTTATATTATTTATTTTATAAAATGCTCTGATACCATTTATGTTGTCATGCCCCGAAAATTAGGCATGTCAACCGCCACGGAGTAAAAACCCCCGTAAGGCCATTTTTGTTCTGAAACTTCAATCACAACTTCAATCCAAAAATATAATGGTCTATAAAAATGAAAATACATAGTCTTAAAGTGGATTAAATATCTAATGATACATGTCCTCGCCTCTAGTTCTCGCTCTAAATTTTTCCCGAATTATTTGAGATAACAGTGCACATTAATAATGATACGCGTCTCATTAAGTCGGTAAATATACACACTCCATGCATCAAATTATATCACATGTTTCGTATCAAATCGTATACATTAAGACTCTACAATCAAAAGCATATGCATAAGAGAGGTGTCATTAATTTAAAATTTGTAAATCTGAGCATGTACAAATCACGTAGTTACAAAGTTATGAACACATGTCCACAGTCAAGATTTTCAAAACTAAAACAGAGATTACCTATCTAACTAACTTAGCCAACTAACATAATAAAACTCACACAACGATCCCACAGAAATACAACAATCACATCATATTCACTTTTGGAGCTCCGGAGTTCCACCTAATTCATAATGGGATTCCGCGGGTCACAGACAGGATATACCTCCTTCGCTGATTATAAATCATTCAGAACACTCTCGCGGGTCACAGACAGTATTTAACTTCTCTGCAGTCACAGATGCGTACAAATAATCCCAACACAAATTAAGCCAGTCAAATCCAATTTGCAGAACAGAACGCCCTCGTAGGTCACAGACAGTATTTAACTTCTCCGCGGTCACAGATGCATACAAACAGAATGCCCTCGCGAGTCACAGATAGTATTTAACTTCTCTGCAGTCACAGATGCGTACATATAGAATGCCCTCGCGGGTCACTGACAGTTTAAAAATCAATCAAGCAAAATCAATTTCGATGCTTGCCAATTTTAAATCAAACAGAGATTTTCAACCATATCAAGCTCTCGCAATGGTAGACTATTTCATGGGATCAGTTCACCTAAATCTTTTATAATCAAAATCAGATCAAAGTGTAGGGATCAAAACTTCATAACAAAGCCTACCAAGGAAACCGATATACCTCTCAACTTGACGTGCTATACTCTCTTTTAATCAACTCAACTTCACATCTCAAGCAAAATCGACTAACAAATCTCACACAAGTTTGAGGGGGACTTCTGAAAATAATTGTGCCTCTCAGAATGTCGGCTCTTGCTCCTTTTTAAATGAAACATGGATAACCCTACCTCCTAGGTCAAACTTAATGGTAAATTATTTATCACTACTTGATAAATGAACTAACCACGCTTACACTTTTTAGAAATATTCAGCAATATTTTACGGTTATTACAGGTAACCAGATTCAGCAAAATAAATATCAATACCCTTCCAATTTTTGTGGGACTTTTGACTACCATTGTGAGACATCTAAAATGCGGTTGTTTAATTCCAATAGCCTTCCGAAAATATCTTTTTTAATTGGCAATGATCTAATAACCTTCCAAAACAAAGCTATTTTGTTTTTTAAAAGGTAAATATGTGCTTTATTACTCCTTAAAGAACTTACAAGCGAAAGTAATTACAAGCAAGCAATTACAAAAGCGTCTCCATGCACGCGTCTCCATGCAAGGGTGATCCAATGAACGAGTTTGGCAGGAGTGCTGATGGTGCGTGGAGATGGCACTTTAATAGGGGAAGACATCTTCGGGTTTGGGAGGAGGCTAGACCGAGTATCGGGTTTCTCAGTCAAGGATTTGTGTCGACCTATGTTCGATAGCTTCTACTTTGATGCCTCGTCGGTGTTTCAAAATGCTTGGATGAAATTGGTTCCATATAAGTTTACTTGCTTTTTCATGGCCTTACAGGAATGCGAAAAAACTGGGGACAATCTGTCTAGAATCGGGCTTCTTGGTAGGGCAAATTCTTTTTGTCCCATTTGCAGGCTAGAAGTTGTGTCTTTGGGTCATCTTTTTCTTCGTTGCCCATCGGTTTTATTAATATGGACTTCGTTGGCAACAATGGTTGGCGTGAGCTGGTGCACCTGCAGCAAGGCTTTGTGTTTCCCTGAGCGTTGGGTTGGTTTGGTGCATAACAGGAGATTGAAGCAAGTTTAGTACATTGTCTTGGCTGCTGTTTGGCGGTGTGCGTGGAAGGCAAGAAACGCAATAGTTTTTGACAAGGAGACGTTCTCATTTAGCAAACTACTACTGAGTATTTTTTGGTGCATCTCAGAGTGGACCTTCTTGTCGGGACTTTCCTTCCGATTCCAATTACAAGACGTGTACCTAGCTATTAGGGGCATGGCGTAGCCTTTTCTATCCGTTCTTTCTTTCTGTGCTCATCAGAAGCTTTTGTTGTACATGAACTAGGGATGGGAATATTCTATTGATTGCGTTTTTGCAATCGCCTTGCATACCTCCTCTGTAACTACCTTGGTGTTAAGTAATATTAATATTATTACCTTCCAAAAAATAAATAAATGAAACTTACCTAGGAAGTTCGAGAAAGAATTGTGAGAGAAAAAGAGAGAGGCAATGTTAGAGAGAGAGAGAGAGGAAGGAACAAAGGAAGAGACATGATTCAAGAGGGGATGAGAAGAGAGCAGAGAAAGAAGAGTAATAAAATATCAAAATACCTAGTGAATTTTGGCCGTCAGAATCTACGCAATATTTAAAAAAAGTCAATTTAATGACTTCCAATTTCATTCTTGATGGTCGAGAAACACCTTTAGTGGCTAGTTAATCCTTGACGCATATGATTCATTTTGCCTTTTTGCTAAAGAGTTGATGGATAAATTAGCGACAATTAAATATGATAATGTTAAATAAACTTTTTGTCTACACAAGTGTCCACTCTATGCCTAGTACCTAAGCAAGGATGTTCGATTACCCAAAGTATTTAAATTGGAAACACTTTTCTTTATCGGTAAGGGTGTGCAATTCGGTGTTTGATATTTTTTTGATATTTTTTGTATTAGATATTTCGGTATCATTTTTAAGTTTTGGGATTTGTTTGGTATGAATTTCTTGAAAGAACTCAATGAAATTTGGTAATTTGAATATTTTTTATATATAACAGTAATTTACTAAAATATCAAATAAAAATTGAAATACCGAAATGTAATTTTATCAATTATTATATAAGCTACAAAAAGGCATTGGCTGGTTTCTGGATTCTTCCACGCTCAAACATTATGTCTTTCTCTCACTCCTTTCTTCAACATGTCCTTGTGGTCTCTTCTTCTCCCGTTTTCTCTCTCTTTCCTTCGAGCTTTTCCTTAAGGTTTCGATTGTTGGGGTTTTTTTTAGTTCCAATTTGGTACAGAAGCACCGTTTATAGTACGGTGCTGGATACTGTACACGCGGAGATACAATTGTCCCTGACGGTATTTAACAAGTGAAAGACTTTCTTCTACTACTTCCAATTTGCTAACTGGGCTGGGCCGCAAATGCATAAATTATTGTATTCCTCTATTATTTCAAAACATTCTAAAAATTTTATTTCGACACTTTTAAAAACAAATTAACTATCGATATTTGAATACTAATTAGTTCAAATAATGAAACATTAAACTGATGTTTTATGTTATGTTCTCTAAATAGTTCAAATAATGATACATTAAACTGATGTTATATGTTATGTTTTCAATAATTAAAGGTTGAAATCCTTCAATTAAGTAATAGAATTATCAACAAATTATGTTATATTTTGCGAACATAGCGGAGCAAACCACTCGAACATATCGGAGCGAACAACTCAAACATATCGGAGCGAACAATTTGAACATATCGGAGCGAACAACTCGAACATATCTGAGCGAACTACTCAAATATACCAGAGTGAACTACTCGAACATATCAGAGCAAACCACTCGAATATACGAGAGTAAACCACTCAAACATATTCGAGCGAACCACTTAAACATATCGAAGTGAACTACTCGAACATATCTGAGTGAACCACTCGAACATATCGGAGCGAATCACTCGAACATACCAGAGCGAACCATTCGAATATACCGGAGCAAACTACTCGAACATAACGAAGGGAACTACTCGAACATAATAGAGGGAATTACACGAACATACCAGAGAGAACCAATCGAACATACCAGAGAGAACCACTCGAACATATTAGAGTGAACCACTCGAACATATTAGAGTAAACCACTTGAACATATCAGAGTAACCACTCGAACATATTAGAGCGAACTACTCAAACATATCGGAGTGAACCACTCAAACATATTAGAGCGAATCACTCAAACATACCAGAGCGAACCACTCGAATATATTGGAGAGAACCACTCGAACATATTGGAGCAAACTACCCAAACATACCAGAGCAAACCACTTGAATATACTAAAACAAACCACCCAAACATACTAGAGTAAACTACCCGAATATACCAGAGTAAACCACTTGAATATACCAGAGTAAACTACTCGAACATACTAGAGCAAACCACTCGAACATTTCAGAGTAAACTACTTGAACATATCGGGACGAACCACTTGAACATATCAAAGCAAACCACTCGAACATATCAAAGCGAACCACTCAAACATATCAGATTAAACCACTCGAACATACTGGAACAAACTACTCAAACATCTTAGAGTGAATCACTCGAACATATCAGAGCAAACTACTCAAACATATCAGAGCAAACTACTCGAACATATCGGAGTGAAACACTCAAATATATTGGAGCAAACCACTCAAATATATCGGAGCAAACTACTCAAACATATCGGAGCAAACCACTCGAATATATTAGAGGGAACCACTCGAACATATCAGAGGAAACTACTTGAACATACCGGAGCGAACCACTCAAATATATTGGAGCAAACCACTCGAACATATCAGAGCGAACTACTCGAACATATCAGAGAGAATCACTCAAACATATTGGAGTGAACCATTTGAATATATTAGAGCAAACTACTCGACCATATCAGAGCATGTTTGAAAATTAGCTCGATGATGCTATTTCATCTCGAAATTACCATAAACAATGTTCTTCATCTATTAAAGGTTTGTCAAACTGTTGTTTGTATGTTGTTATTCAATGGTCTATATTCTGTTATTTCATAGTCTGTATGTTGTTATTCAATAGTTTGTATGCTGTTATTCGATAGTCTGTATGCTGTTATTTGATAGTCTGTATGCTGTTATTTAATAGTCTATATGTTGTTATTCGATGGCCTGTATGTTGTTATTCTATAGTCTATATATTATTATTCGATAGTATGTATATTGTTATTCAATGGTCAGTATGCCATTATTCGATGGTATATATGAAGTTATTCCATGGTATGTATGTTATTATTCAGTGGTCTGTATGTTATTATTCGATGGTCTATATCGTTATTCGGTAGTTTGTATGCTGTTATTCGATAGTCTGTATGCTATTATTCAATGGTCTGTATGTTGTTATTCGATGGTCTGTATGTAATTATTCGATGGTATGTATGCTATTATTCGATGGTTTGTATGTTATTATTCGATAGTTTATATGCTACTATTTGATGTTCTGTATGTTATTATTCAATGATCTGTATGTTGTTATCCGATGGTATCGAAAAACCAGTTTGTATTTCATGATTCAATTATTCGTATGTTGTTATTCAATAGTCTGTATATTGTTATTCGATGGTCTATATGTTGTTATTCAATGTTCTATATGTTGTTATTCAATGTTCTGTATGTTATTATTCGATGGTTTCTATGTTGTTATTTGATGGTCTATATGTTGTTATTCGACGGTCTGTATACTGTTATTCGATAGTCTATACGCCGTTATTCAATGGTCTATATGCTGTTATTCGATGGTATGTATGTTATTATTCGATGGTCTCTATACTGCTATTCGATAGTCTGTATGTTATTATTCGATGGTCTATATATTGTTATCCGAGGGCATCGATAACACCTCATAATTTGTATTCAGTACCGACTACGAAGATAAAAGCCATCTCATACACTTTAAATCCTAGGCTCCAAATCTGGAATACTTGCAATTGGGTGTACGAGGACTTGTCTTATGTTGGTAGAGAGGCTCTTAGGTTGAAGGTCATCATCGAGGATTCAATGACACTTCTCCCTAGTGTCCTTGGCCAAACCTTCATATGGAGTTATTGAAGACCATGACGCTGGCGAGAAAAACTTAGAGTAACGTGATATTGGAGATTGACATCATTGAGGACAACCCAAAGTAGTGTGATGTCCCTGATCGACAAAGACGACAACAGTTTTTGCAAAAGAAAATGAATGTTCCTATTTTAGGGATCTGACAGTCTATTTTTATTAAAAACTTAGAGAAAAAAAATACAATTTTTGAAAATTAGGGATTGTAGACAAAGTGAGACCAAACATGAAGAACTAAAAAGTAATTTGCCCTAATTTTTTTTCTTCTGGAAATTAGGAATAAGGTAGATTCTAATATTAGTATTTTTTTATACTATCATCTTATGCTATTAGTATTTTATATTACTATAATAAAAAATTTACAAAAATATAATATTAAAAATCCTACTGCGTAAAACCTGTTGTAAATTTTTTTCATAAAATTATATCAAAATTTTGATTTATCCTCGGTCCTCAATGGAACACAAAATTTTGTTGGAAGGTCACCATATTAAATTACTCTATATCAAGTCCACTTTAACTTTTTATTTTTCTCAAAGTATGCCAAAAATTAATTCAAATCAAATCATCATTTTAATTTTTCAGAATATATCATTTATGAGATATTATAATAAAAAATTTACATTGTTTAAATTTTAAATTCCTTAAAAGTATTTTTTTAATTTTAGTAATCAATTTTTTTAACAAATTTTTGATAATGGGGCTACAATTAAAAGAGACATTAACTACCCACCTTTTTCAGTTTTGGTAAAATACTATATTATTCTTGAATATTCTAAACCGTTAGATCCCATAAATTTATAATTTAACTCGATCCAACGATCAAGACGCTAGTCCCCATATGGGGACACCCTCTATAAAGTCCTCATAGAATCCAATCCCGGTTTTTTTTAATGCATATTAGGTTTTCTATTCGACTATAGATGCTTTGTGCCTCCTTAAGATTGTTTAATGTTTTTTTTGGATTTTAAGGTTCCTACTTCCTCTAAATAGTCGGCTAGCTGGCTGTTACATTGGTTGAATAACTAGTCGTTGCTACATTTTTAATTTCCTAGGTAGAGTTAATTAGGTAGTTGATCTTGGTAGTTTATATAAAACTGATCTACACTTCTGAGTTAAGTAAGATACTATGTGTTGAAGATTATTATGTAGACCAATAGTTGAGACAAATGTGCTTGAAAACAAGAAGAAATGAGTTTGGAAAACAAAACCCGAAGTCAAGTTGTTTGATATGGCAGTTCATAGGCTGCATTCTCTTTCTAGAGTCGGGTGAGTCAAAGGTCAACTTGTGCTGGGTGCCGATGCTATTGGATTTCAACCAAATAGCATCATATAGCTGGGGTAGTGCATGTTTAGCCCATCTTTATCACCACTTGTGCAGGGCCACTGGCCTGGACGTATGTGTTATCTCCGGAGTTCTTGGACTTCTTACTATGCGGGCTACCGAGAGGATCATTCCACTTCGGTTTGTCCTGAAAAACCCATTGCCCCAAGAGTATCATCAGGCTTTAGGCATCAGGTAATAATATACCCAAATTTCATACACATATACTTGTCTTTTAATGGTTTATTGATTATATTATTATTTATACATATTTTTTATAGGTGGTCCGGAGAGATAAACCGATGCATCACGAAGAAGTGTATTCTCGTATCGGTCTACCAGATCAAATTGGATCGGCTGAGAGACGAAGATGTAAGTAATAAGTCCTTTGCTTTTCCAAAATACTTTAATTTAATTATTAAGATAATAATTGTGTTTATTATCATAGGTGGATTGGCTACCGTATACCGATGGCATTATTGCCAACTTGCCTGGTATATCTCATCGAGATCAGCGGCTGTGGATGGCGAGAGTGTCACTGATTTCTTTTTATGTCGTAGAGTGGCATTACCCGGACTGAGTGTTCAGGCAATTTGGGTTCGCCCAAGGTATTCCAGAACCTCCTGAACCTGATAATGGGATGCACACTGCAACAAAGGGTGGTCGTGGTTAGCGCAGCACAAAGTGGGACGAGCTATTCCCTGGACATGTCAGGCTATTCCAGGAGTACCTACAGCGCAGTTATCGATCCACTACCATGACGTATATATGGACAAGTTCAGACAGAAGATACGTCGTTTCATCAGCCATCGAGAAGCTATGGTCCACAGAAGTGTAAGTACTCTCCATTACTTTGTGAATTTATTACTTTGCAAAAAAAAGGGTTTACTATACTATTAATTGTCAATTGTAGGCTGATGCTGTTGAGCATATCTGTCATGAGATTCAGCCTGGTTCGCAAATGCGGTCTTTATAAGAGGTGGCGATGCGGTTCGTCGGTGAGGATAGGCGGTATACAGACATACCCCAGTCACAGGCACCTCTTCCACCATAGCCGAGTATGGTATACAATGTACCAAAGGCAGAGAGAGTTCCTGTTACGCGTCGACGAACAAACCTTTTCAACCGGTGGACCAAGCTGGCGATGGGGTATAAGGACCAAAAGAGCGATATTGCGCCGATGTAGTGGGGGGACTACATGAGTCAGCCAAATTCATAGACACAGCTCCCGATACAGATGTCACAACCACCCTCTTCACCGACGTAAGATCCGCATATTGGCACTTCAGCTGGTAGGCCAATGCCTTTCAGCCAGCCAATGTCGTTCAGCCAACCAGCGCCGCAGTCACCCTCTCCTACCTTTATGCAAACCTTGCTTAGGTATGCTTCCCAACAATTCTAATTATTATTTATAGGTAATTCACGATGATAAATTATATTATGTTATAATTTTAGTGACGGATAGTATAGAGGATATTTTGGAGACCATATGGCGGAGAATATTTTTTTCGGCTCCGATTACTCCATGTACGGTAGTTATGCATTAGAAATGTCTTCAAGATTACGACAACCAGGCCTTGAGACATCCTCCTACCAGCCGCCGCTGGGATCAGCATTTCAGCAATATCTGGGATCATTATTTACATTCCAACAGTGGTTGTCCGTCCACAGCAATAGCAGCAACAACGTCCTGTGTAGACATCCGCTTCTGGCTCCCACAGGTGAACTTAGTAATTTCAATTTCAACGTGTTAGCATTTTTTTTATTAATCGTTTGTTATTTTTTGAAAGGCAAAATGTGTTTCCACCCTAGGCTCGCAAACTCCAGTTTGTCAGAGTATGACGAAAGTTACACCAAAACTGGAGAAGGTCCTTCTGACGGCCAGTGCCAAAAAGTATGTGCAGTTCGCATATAGCCAGCACGTCTAGTAAAGGATGCAGATATTGTGTCTCGGACTGGGCCCAAAATCGCGTCCGGTGGGGAAGGCAGATATCTAAAGGTATTTATGCGGAAGACTGCTAGGGGAGGGAAGAAATAGTAGGGCATCCGACGTGTCTGACGTGTTTTAGTTTGAACTTTGTTTGTTGGTAATCATGTTTATTACAAAACTTGTTCTTAATGTTAGCAGGATATCATAATTCCATTGTGTTATTCGACTATCCTTGTACAAATTGACACGCATTAACATTAGTACAATCGACTATCAACCACGCTTGGTCGATCCTGAGCTTTCGTCTTCTTTCACGGAAATATCTTGAAAACATTTTCTTAGCCAACATTAAGACTGTTGAATTGTCCATAAGTCCAGCTGACCTTCACCTACAAAATTATGATATTGGACTGGATTATTTAGGCACACTCAGTCGGCCGGCTGTATAAAATGGGTAACATATTTAAAGACTTACATTCAGAAGAAGGAGAACACAGCCCGGATGTATGGTCCCAGTTTTGTCATCTATAGTACCATGACACTCAGTCGAATCATCCTATACAACAGCCACAATATTAATACAATTTTGTACAATTGTTCAAGTCACTAGCCACCACCAAAGGTCATAGTATATACCCTAAAATCTGCACGATAATGACCATCAAACAACCTTCGCATAGTCTGAGACTCATCTGAATCGTCCTGTACAACAAGCACAATATTTGTACAATTTTGTTTAGGTGACTGTTTGAGTCTATTTTAAGCAACAAAGGTCATAGTATATACCTTAAAATCTGCACAGTATGGACGCATACTAAGAACAAGGACAACCATCATCTAATAATATTATAAACTAATATGTTAGCAAGCCGTAATAACTGGATTAACTACAATATATATTATTGACATTACTTCTTTGATGATACAATCATGTTGGATGCGCTTGAATTTATAAAGTGAAGTCCCAGTAAATAATCCTGTCTTCTTGATCAAACCTATATACGAAAACATGTGCATATTAATTTGTATATTACTTATTGTGAATTAGCTATGAATCAATACCTTCATTTTCCAGATAGGTTTTGGCACGCTTCCACGCATCAGGCTTGCCAAATAATTCCTTTAGCGCTTTCTTCTTCACTTTTGCTTCTTTCTCAGCATTAGCCTTTGCTTTCTTAGCCTTGGCCTTTTCTACTGGGTCAACGTAACCTGGGGGAGGCCTTGTAAGACGTCTAAAGATACTACCATACTTTGAGTCATATAAATCTTACATGTCTTTGCTTGGGAGGTGGATGATAGGTGGCGGTGAATGGTACTCGTATTCATCCGCACCCTCGCCATCAGATACTACGTAACCCTTCCCGTACCTGCTCATGTCTAAATAATTGAAAGAAAAATAAGCAACATCAAAGGACCTCGTAAACATAGTTCACACAAAAAGAAACACAATGCACACTAGGGTCATAATTTACATAGTTCGAAAGCAAACCACAACAAAACAAACAAAGATCGAGGGTACATGAACCAATCGACCATAACAAACACAATGCACACTAGAGTCATAATACCAAGTTTTTACTGCTACAGAGACACTCTCTAGCCACGACGTCTACTAGTACTAGGTCCGTCTGCTGCCCTAGCCGTGGCCTTTGCTGCAGCCCTTGCAACTGCTCTTGCTGCTTTGGTCGCTCAAAATTGTGCAATAGCAACAATGTCTGTACAATTGGCTTTCACATGATTCCTACCATCGCATATAGTACAATTGACGTGCGAAGCTGCTAGGTCCATCTCATTGTGTATTCGATGCTTTGGTCTACCTCTACTCTTGATAGTTCGTGGATCGGGAATGAGCTTCACAACAGTCTGGTCTTCAGGTGGTACCCAGTATGTAGGATTTCTTAGTGGTACAAATAAGTGCTGATAACACAATTTTGTGGTCTCTAGACGATAGTACCGATCAACATATATTTTGTAGTCGGGTAAGCCCATCTTGATACAACAAGCCATTGCATGCAAACATGGATAGTGAAATGCCTGGAATTTGCCACATTGACATATTCCTCTATTCATTTGCACCCGATGTATTTTCCATCCTTTTCCTGTCCGCCGTGATGGTCTAGTAAATACAGAAAAATCCCATAGTTGAGCATTAGATACTGAGACAGTATGCCCTTCAGCTTTCTTCTCCCATTTTTCCAACTTGGCACGGAGCTTTCTGCATAATATTATCTCGCCAGGAACACACTCTTCAATACACTGTGTCGCTCTCTTCTGAAAATATTCAGTGAGTTGTGCATAAATTTCTACAACCACTGCAGTTACTGGAAGCCGCCGTGCTCTTTTAAAAACTTTGTTGACACATTCGCCAACATTTGTCGTCATATAACCCCATCGACGTCCACCATCAAGAGCTAAACTCCATTTATCCGGTTCGTTCTCAATCATCCACTGATAGACCTTTGCATCAACCTGGTTAACTTGTCCTAAATAAGCATGCATACGTAGGCATATAATTCAAGCGACCATGCAATTCATAACGCAAGGACTTGATAGAAACATTTGGTTCATTTACTACTCTATGTGTAATCATCTCTGCTATATAGTCTGCTGATAGTTGTCGATGATCTAGTGTATCCCGAATGCGACCACATGTATAGGAGTGGTTGTGTTTCACAATTTTCCAATGATTGAACAATGCATCTCTTCCATCCTGTGATACACGTATCTTCCACTGGCACTGATCTTTGACCTTTTTCCTACATTCCACGGCAAAAGTAGTCAGCCTAGATTCCTTAACGACGTACTCTCGACCCTCTGTCATAGAGTAAGCTTTTATCTCTCGCATGGCTTCATTTTTCGTTTTCCACATGCTTCCTTCTTTCAGAAGCCCACAACAACTGCTGGAATAATCTTCGTAACCCCATTGATCAGCATATACTGTCATGTCTACATTTTTATCACACACAGGAATGGAAAGTTGTGCTAACCAAGGTGATTCTTCTATCTGGTCCAGCTGAAATCCTCCTTCTTCACTTTTCTCGTCGCCCTCCACCTTTTCTTCTTCCTTGTCTGGTTCTTCTTCTGACTCTTCTTCTTCTTCGTCATATTCTGAGTCCAAGTTATTGCTTGCATATGGAGTACTTGGGTCGAAGCCCAAGTTAGCTTCTTCCGCCTCCTCTTCTTCTTCGTCGTATTTCTCACGTGTTCTCTTTTCTTCTGTCTCCTTTTCTTCTTCGCCGTATTCTTCACGTGTTCTCTTCTCCACAAATATGTCCATTGCTATTTCCCTCGTACCTACTCCACATAAATTGACCATCGTCTGAATCATTTTGGCAACATCTCTGTCATGCTTAATAATCACTGGCCGGAACATTCTTGAACCTACGAGACATCTGAATAGCAAATCATCTAGTTCTTCATTTTCATCAAAAGAAATCTTTTCAACAACTTTTCGTTGTAACCGCTCGTACGTTAACATATTTTCGTGAAACTTCAGCCTTGCTTCACTTCCTCCTTTGTACTCAACACCAATAAGCCTATTTTCCTTAATTTTCCCATCGTACAACACTCTAATCCGAACAGTTCGCAAGACATTTTAGATCTACATACAAAAATTTATAAATATTTTAAACAGGCCGAATTTATTCAACAAGTCCGCATCATTTCGACCAATGATCAAACAACAATAAATTATTATACCAAAAGATCAATAATTCTAAATTACAACATAATTTTTTTCCCAAATTAACTTAAAAAATCAACTACCATTTGTCATCAATTTTCGAATTTCAAAGTTCAACATTCATTATCAATAACGACGGTTAAACAAATCAAAACTAACAACAACTATTATTAATCTATTATCAAGCTTTAACAATCACTATTAACGATAATAAAGTACACTAGTTTTTCATAATTCACGCAATTAGTAATAACGGTTCAACAAATCATAAATAACAACAACATTATTAATCGATTATCAATTTTTAACAATCACCATTAACAATAATTACTTACAACAATCTGTCCTTATTAATGAAATTAATAACAACGGTTCAACAAATCTAAACTATCAACAGCTATTCTTAAACGATTATCAAGTTTTAACAATTACCATTAACTATATAATTAACACAACATTAATAACCACGGTTCAAATTTCGTAAACAAACTATATCAACATAAGCTAAATGTAATTAATTACCTCTTTGAAGCTTGAATCCGACAACAAAATGCCCTTCAAACCTCGGAATTCTGGTTGTTTTTTTCTGTTTTTTCATTTCTGCCTCGTTCTTCTGAGGCAACATTCTTATACAGAATTTTTGACCAATAGGCAGGATTTTTTTCCCGCCTATTGGTGGATAAGAAAATCTCGGAATCGAATTTGCCCGTGAATTCCAGATTTCCTGTTGGAGACCTAGATAACCGGTAGTCAGGATATATTCCTGCCTATTGGACCGGTAAGCGGGATTCCGTCCCGACTTTACCTATAGGCGGGATTTTTATCCGCTTATAGTAGGCAGCATGAATTTCCGCCTATTGGTAAAGTCGGAATGAAATCCCGCTTACCGGTCCAATAGGCGGGATAAAATCCCGAATGTTCAACCTGGACACCAAAGTGATAAAATTCGTGGTTAGACACCAAATTGATAAAATATGGTGAATAGTAACACCAAAAAAAAAATCCCCCAACCACCGGTCGGACCGGAATTATTTTTTCTTCATGTTTAATGTAATTTTTTCAAACATAGATAGGTATATAGGAAAATAATATATAAATTTTACAAAAAACATATAAAAAGATCAAATTTCCAGTCGAACCGCCCGGTCCGTCCCGATTTTCTGGGAAAATTGCCTGGTTCGACCGGAAATTGGGCGGTTCGCAAGGTTACTATTTTCTGGTCGAACCCGGAATAGTCTGGGTCACGATTCGCGGTCCGACCGATCGAACCACCGGTCGGACCGCATTTTTTAAAACCTTGCTAATTTCCATAATCGGCAAAAAATTCAATAGCATTCCGAAAACAAACCATTATTATATTCCATTATTGCAATATAAAGCAAACCACACCTCCTATTCCCAAGGCACTAAAATCATTCTCTAAGACCATTGCTAAAGACAAATCACACCACATCATAATGGCCTCTCCAATTGCAAACTCTTCATGTGCCATACTTGCACTACTCCTCCTAGGGTCCCTCTTCTTCACACCCTTTTCAGCCATAACAAAGACCGACGTAACCACAATCTGCTCGCAAACCAAAAACCCTTCCTCCTGCTCTACGTACCTGAACTCAATCCCCGGTTTACCTGCCAAGACATTCGAAGATCTTGGCCTGATGACAGCAGATAAGGTGCTGCACAACATCATAAACACGCTAGATCTGATCGACAAGCTCGATCAGCAAAAGAGAGTCCCTCGGGAGGAGGAGACGTTGACACACTGTTATCACTACTACGACCAATGGACGGAACCGTTGCTACTTGCCAAAGCAACTTTCGGAGGAGGTACTACCTTTCGAATGGTAATTGTTGCAGGAACAATCGTCGGCCTCGCTGTCCAATGCCAAAAGGAAGTTCAAGGAACCACTCTCCCTCTCGCTGCGAACAATCTCAGGATCGAGGGATATTCTAGTGTCCTCCAGATTCTCGCAGAACATGTACAATTAAAGAAATCTCTTCACCAATAATAAAACTAGGCGACATAGGAGGAGATCTCTCGCTGATGTAATATAAAAACAGGAGAACAAAATAATAATATGTAAGATTTGCACTCTCGTGTGTTTCACTCTCGAAGTCCTGCAATGAATCTCGAAATAAATCTTATTTTTTTTAATGAGTGTTGGTAGGGGTCGTTTTTTTTAGATCCTATTCTAAATCATATTCTATTACATCAGAAATATTTATGCCAAGAGTCGAACCCTGGAATTCACCCCACCTCGCCCCACCCCAATGCCACTGGACCAAATGGTTTCCGGCATTAGTAGGGGTCGTTGTTCATGGAATGAGGAGGTCGTTTGGCTGGTTTTGAAGGAACGGTTGTGATTCTTTAGGATTGCCCTGTGCTAGTGAGCTCGTCTCATTTTTTGATTTGAGTTGCAAAAAAAATATTAATTAATTGTTTTGATGAAGTGGAATCATAATAAGATGATGTGGCATATATGTATGTTATCTATCATGATGAAGTGTTATTTAAGGAGCTAGTTGCCTCATTTTAAAAAGTGTAAGGTGCCTATTGAACCAATGTCAAATAAGAAGGGTTAATTGAACATTTCGGAAATTCGAGGGTGATATTCGATCTTTAAAAAAAAAAGATGAAACTTAATCAGGAAGTTAGAGAAAGAATTGGGAGAGTTGAAGAGAAAGGCAATGTTAGAGAGCGAAAACAAGGAAGAAATAAAGGAAGAGACATGATTCAAGAGGTGATGAGAAGAGAGAAGAGAGAGAGAGAGAGAGAGAGAGAGAGAGAGAGAGAGAGAAGAGTAGTAAAATATCAAAATGCCTCCACGTGAATTTGGCCGTCGGAATTTACGCGTTATTTAAAAAAGTAATTTAATGACTCCATATTCCATTCTTGATGTTAGAGAAACACCTTTAGTGGCTAGTTTAATTATTGATGCATATGATTCTTTTTGCCTTTTTGGTAAAGAGTTAAGGTATAAAAATAAGAGACAATTATAATGATAACGTTAAATAATATTACTGAAGGAAATAATTATAAATAAACTTAAGTGGGGAAAATTTTCAAATTTGTAAGAGAATAATCTTTTTCAATTATAGTACGAAAAGTAAAATTTGTTTCTAAACAAGTGTCCACTCTATGCCAAGTATCTAAGCAAAGATGTTCGATTACCCAAAGTATTTAAATTGAAAACGCTTTTTTTATTGGTAAGGGTGTGCAACTGATTGGGTGTTCACTATTTTATGTAGAGTTTTTAAATTGGCGCTCCGATAAGAGGTTCGACCAGTCGGTACGCCAATCGCCCACTCTACCAGTCAGAAACTTATAGTGAAAACGATCACCTAACGAACTTGGGATTTTTCAGTCCGATCAGATGGTCTGACCAGAATATCTGATCAGACCAGACAGTTTGACAAGAAAACATTGACTGATTTATATTTTTTATTTTTAATTCGAGATTAACCGTTCAGATGGGTATTTTATTTGGTATATTTTATAAAAATTGGTATGATTATATATTATTATTAATTTATTACATAAATTTTTTTATCTATATACCTATATATATTTCAAAAAAATTACAAAAAATAGATTTTTTATAAAGATAAAATCCGTTCCGACCGAAGATCGCCCAACAACCGGGTCAATCTTTGGGTCAATTTTGAAAATTATGATTTTATGTATATTTTTAATATTATATTTTGGAATCATTTTTTAGTTTTTGGATTTATTTCTACGAATTTCTTGAAAACAATTTGATGAAATTGGATAATTTGAATATTTTTGATATATAAGAGTAATTTACTAAAATATCAAACATAAACTGACGTACCAAATTGTGATTTTATCAATTACAATATAAGCTCCAAAAGGCTTATATATTATTGTGATACTGTACATTGTCATTCACTCGAATCTCAATTTTTTAGTTTAAAGTAAAAAAGAAAATTTAAAATGTTGGATTTTTTTAACAGATGGAACTGTACATTGTTGTTGTGTAGTTGCTATTAAAAATAATTTTGAATCTTGTGTCCATGTAGATATATGAAATTTTTTCATGTATCGTGACCAATTCACAAATAAATAATTCACCCAGATTAATTAATCGTAATCAATACACTAATTTTTAATCTTTGTATTTAGTGATACACTAATAAAAAAATGTATGTATTAGATATTCTAATTTTTTTCAACACATAGATTTTTAGTCTGTGTATTAGATATTCCAATTTCCAAAGTCCTTTTCCTCTCTTTCTATCTCCTCTCCTAATTAGCAGCCACCATTTCCTCCCTTCCCACTCCCTCTCTTTCTCTTAATTACGAGCTACGAGTTAAATTGACTAATTATCACTGGTAGGAGTAAAATCATTAAAAAAAACTAGACAAAGTTTTATATCTTATAATATTTCTTTGAAAAAAAATAATCTTATACAAATAATATTTGTAATTAACGTTAAACACAATTCCGACAATATTTAAACTAATAATGTTAAATAAATGTGGGATGGTTACAAAACTTTTACTCGACATAATCTTAATTACTAAATACAAGATCAAATATGCTTAAGATAAGCAACAGGTAAGATACATTATTATATTATGCAACCCAATGTAAAGAGACTAATCAATAAAAAGTTTTATATCTAATTCAAAAACTAAAATAACTAATTCTCAAAAAATTAAAATAATTAATTTTACATGGATAACATGTAATGTAATTTTTTATTGTAATTATTACAGTGTTTAAAAAAGATTTACAATATTAAATATTTGTTCAAATAGTTTGGTTATTATTCAAATAATATATAGAATATCATCTTATCAATTCAGTAAATATTCGATATAGATGGTTTCAAATAAAAAATTTCCCTGTAATTAAGTAAAATTTACTCTTATAAGGCTTAAGTTCTTATGTTCTTATCTGATCTTTGACGTGTAAAGAAATCCCTACCTGTTGCTCGACGGGTCAAAATGTGTCGGGTCTTCGGTAAAAGGGCCGAGCCATTTCAAGACCCAATGGGCTGCGCAGAAGGCTAGTTAATGCATACAATTCTTTTTGGCAAATTAATGGATAAATGTAATCCAAGTAGGATATCATTTGGCAAAAACCCGAATTTAAGAATTTTTTATTAAATATTTTATATTATTTGCTCCATGTATTTATTTATAGCATTTTATATGATTATACATTAAAGAGCAACATTTTTTTCAAAAAAATTAATACCAACAATCTTCATAAAACAAAATAGTTAAATTAAATTTCTTGTCGGCGTCAAGCCGTCAACAGTCAGGGAATAAAATGCGTACTAAAATCGTAGTCAAGTAGAAGATTTGAAGAGAAAATTATTCCATGTGCCTAGCTAGTTTTTTTATAACTACATATGGTCAAATTAAAATATAAAGGTCTGATTTGCCATATTCTATAGCACCCATATCTCCCTCACTTTCAAGCCATGTTAGGCATCTCGTATGTGACTTCGATTTCTTGTCGTTTTCTCTATTTATTTATATCTCAAAATTTTCTAAACTTCTAAAAAATGTTTTATTATTGTATTTGCATGTCTTTAGTTTTACCAAAGTGGATGGAAGTTGTACATTATAAAATATGAAATAAAAATTTGTCGAGCTAATATATAAAGTAATTTCCTTTGGTACCGGAAATTTTAAAAATCTATTGTTGTTTATTGTATTGTTCATATTGGAAAAAAGAATATGGGTCGTTCGGTCAAGATCATAAGTGTAGTCAACTCATGCCGAATGATTCTTTACGGATTCTTTAATGAACTCATTAAAATAGAATTAAGTAATAAGTAGGTCACTCTAGTGATTGTTTAGATCGAAAAAAGCAATGCTTTGTGTCCCCCCCTTCCACATGCGACCCAACTTGGATCTGATTAACCTTCATTTGGTAGTTCATAAAAAGACGTATAAAAGTATGCTATCAAAATGAACAATATAAAAGCCGAGTGACCATTTGGTCCAGTGGCATTGTTCCCACTCATGTGGAGTGAAGTCCAGGGTTCGACTCCTGGCATGGGCATTTCTGATGTTATAGAATAGGATTTAGAATAGGATCTAAAAAAAATGAACAATATAAATAAGTTCAATTCCCAAAATCATACTTGTGTTAAAATTTGATAGAAATTTTTTTGACAACTTTTGTAGTCCAAGTAGGTTCAAACGTTCATTAGTCAATCAAACTATTTTCAAGTAGAAGATAATTTATACTATGACGAATGTTCAGACCATTTTTTGAAAGAAAAAAAGGTTAATCCACCTTGATATTCACCGATTAAATAAAAAAAAGTTCAATAAAATATACATCTATATAAAACGACCATATGTCAAACTATTATATTCTGATCATATAAAAATTAAAATGTAGCCAATTTGAGGTACTAATATGAAGTTTCCCAAGGTTATATATTTTAATGAGCATGAGGAGGATATAAATTGGAGAAAGAACCTATACAGATTTGATTGCTCAATAGAAAAACTATGAAAATTTTAAAAAAGGAGTGCAAAAGTTTGGGGAAACCAATATCAATGTATTTGGGCAAAAATTGGAGGCACATGGCTGATATAATTATATTCCTTTTGTTTCCACATAAAAGTCTTCTCTAACCTCCCTTGTGCATGCGTAGCATACATAGCGTGACATGAACTTTAATTGGTGTTTTGGAGACTCTAGTTTATGTACGTAGATAGCTCCTATCATAAGATTATAATACGTGTCTATATAGTATAATACCATTTTTGGGATGTTATGATGAATATACAACTTTACAAATAAAAAAACATAAATTTTCCTTGTTATGTACACTTGAATTCGGCTATATTTACTAGTGATTCTTTCAATTGTGTGTTTATTTGTAAGAAGTCACTTCTTTGAGTGGATTTGATTCTCTTTTATTTTGGTGGTCACTCAATTACTATGACTTGTTCAGATTGATCATACGGTTTCCAAATATTAAAATTCAGTTAGCTAGAGACATTGAACAAGGGAATAATATCCATGTTCTGATTATATTTCATATTTGATTCTGAATCGAAGCGGCCTAAGCATTAAAAAGGACTTTATTCTGCAATTTAATTAGCTAATTAGTCCTCTTTGTTTCATGAAAACCGTTACTCATATAGCCGATCATTTATTTATTTTTAATTGTTTAATGGAATGGAAAAGTATGTTATAAAAGTAATAAAAACAGGTATTTGGGATTAAATTGTTGATTTGGAAACACTCTACAAACTAGTTGTATAATTTCATAATTGTTATTTAGGTTTTATATGATTGTTAGTGAATTTTTTTTTAAAATATCAAAAGAGAAACTAGTAACCGAATTTCAGGTATTAAATAGAGTACACCGAATATAGAAGTTTGGCGTTTTCATGGACTAGCATTTTTTTTTTGGATATCGATATATTGTTGAAGGGAATCATTCGTTGGATTAATATAAAATTAAGATCTTGTAACCGCTAAAGTTAGAAGGTCGGTAATAGATAAAACGACCGAGGGGATCGATCACAAAGATATGAAATATGATTTTATTTATTTATTTGAATCATTAAGTGTGAATATCGAACTACTCAATTTAAGTTTAAGTTGTTTTAAACAAACAAATATAAATGTATTTTAATGATTTAAATTTGAGATATTTTATCAATTTAAGATAACTTTTTCACCCCTGAATTAAAAACGTTCTTTGTTTAGGATTGGAAGATGATGAGTACTGACAAGTGAATGATTATGGGGAAAATAATTGGATTTGTGTTCTTTGAATTGAGCAATCATATGGTGAAGGTTGGTCATTGAAAACCTTTTTGGGGTATAGGATAAAGTTGATCAGAGGGAAGAAGCATGCTACTAATAATTCTGATGATTATCCTTATCATTATTTCCCCCATTTTGGTGAGACCCCTCCTCTCTTTTCTTGAAGGAATCTACATGTGACCGCCTTTTCAACTTAGCCGTATTAAAAACTAACAAGTACAAATTACCGACAAAAAAGTTATTATAATTTAATCAAGAAATCAATTACGCTAAATATATATTTAGTTACAAGAAATTTGTTATTACTTATATCATATTTGATTCAAATCTGAAATATTAGTGTACATGTGAACTTGAGTTCGAGTTTAAGGAATATAGCCTTCTTAAAATTTATTAGTGTGAACTTTGTTAGAAAATTCATCAATGCGAAAATAAAATTATTGTTTACAAAATATAACATAGTTCAACTTAATACTTACTTCAATATAAAAAATGATAATTTTTATTGATACATATAAATCACAAAGACACACATAATCCTAGGTAACATGTCTTTATATAATAGACAATACTCAGAATCCAAAAAAACTTATATAGGTCGAATTAAGATTTAAAACAAGAGCTCACACTAGCGCTCACTAACTCTTGCTTGTGTACATCATTACATGCACAAGCGGCATGGCGCCTGCTAACTGTTGCATCTGTAAAGCTACTAGCGTCCATCAGTTTCTACCGATTTCATGCCATAACTTAACAATCTCTACCTTGCCGTGAAATCATCACTTGCAAAAAAACCATGAAACTCCCCCAAACTTCAACAAACTCCATCCCAATGAAATACTATCTCATTAAGAACCATGAGGTCTTACATAATCAAGCAGATTCTACTAACTCCTCCACTAATCATAGATACCCACTATCAATAAGACCATCTCAATTTTCTTACTTACTTTTATTAAATCACTTAGAGCTATCCCCCAAGCTCTAGCTTCTAAACTTACTGGAATATTCTCTAAAATTTCTATTGAACCTCAATTAGCAAGTCCACTTGCATAAATAACCTTGTGGTTAATAGATGCATTCTCTATTATCTAGTCAGTCTCAAATTTTACAACCTTGAATCTTAAATTGCTAAACTTTCTTCCCTCAAACCATTGCTACTTGTCATAGCATATAACAGATAATCTTTTTGTTCTAACTAGTAGAATCTTTAACATACTTCAAACTCCATCCTTTAGCCTTTAGTGAATACCCAATCCGTGCATGGTATAACCAATAGCATTGCATGCCCAGTGTTAAACTTATCCAATACCTTTGATGCACACATCCTTTTCAATGATATAATGGGGACCAACTAATCAAATTTCTTTGAGATAATATTAACTCTGTGTCAACCATATCTTTATAAAGCAATCATAGCTTACTATCCATGTCTCAATGGATCCTAACTCTACTCAAACTATTCATGTCAAGCATTTGTTCTCTCACTAGAATTAATCTCACATAACTTGAGCTCTTCTTCCCTTCATCGGAATAAAAAGATGTGACTCCACCTATAATAGTACTCCTTCACTAACCAACAGGTATTTCAAACATCTATTTCACTCTTCATCACTATCATAGTATCCTTCTCTATCATGATTAGACTGCTTATAATCTTATAGTCATACATCCTATAATCAAAGACTTCTAATGAGATCAAATTTTTCTATAACTTTAGAACATGCTTAATCTCACATAAATTTACCACGATACCATCCTACCTCTTGATTTGGTTATCATCTATGCTGATGATCTTACAAGCAGAAATATAACTCATAGTCATTATACTTGAATCAACAAACTTGTAACTATTGAACTATATTCTCTTAGGTATCATGTGAAAGGAACAAGCATTATCCAAAATAAAAGAATTTGAATGCTTTGGACCTAACAAAAAAGAAAGACAGCCATCATTTAACCTATCTAAAAATAAGGTCATATTCATAGGTATCGATCTCCCTTAAGGTCCCAAGGTCTACTTAGACAATTCTTTTTCATGTGCTATTTTCTCTCCACTCGAAACAATTCTTAACCATCCTTAACCCTTACCTCGATCATCTTCTATCTTTTGCTCTTTGATTATCATGGTTACTTCTTATAACCAGTAGTTCTATTCGTTCATCTCTAATTTTTCTCATTTGATGAAACTCGAGAAGAGCACCTATAAATTTAGGTTGTAACCAAATTCTTGTAAGTAAGAATTTCAAGAGCAATAATATCTTATCTTCTTCCTCGACATTGCATTAATTTTTTCAAATTACTCACAAATTGACTAAAATAATTTATATATTGACTCAAATCTGAGACTTCCTTCATATTGAGCCCGTACAACTGTTATTTAAGATAAAATTTATTCGACAAATTCATAGACATATACATCCCTTGTAATTTCTTCCATATATGAGCTTATGACTCTCATCCATCACATGATATATCACGTTGCTCGCCAAGCATAAGAAAATTATTGTTATCGACTTGGCCTCTACCTCCTTCCACTATTTGTCCTCTATCTTCTCTAGTTTTTCTTCAAGTGAGCGATAACCATCTTTTGTGGTATGAAGAGATCTTTGACACACATATGTCATAACTAAAATTTGATAAACTATCAAACTTCACAAGAGAAAATTTTGTGCCCTAGTCTGCTATTCTCTAACCTTTAAGCTTTAATACAAGTTTTATATAATTCACCAACAGAGAAATAAGATCACACAGAAATAAGATCGCACAAAAAATACGAACACAAAATAAAACATAGTTAATAAATAAAATTTTTATTGATAGATACGAGTCACAAAGCCACACAACCTTAGGTAATATGTCTTTATCTAATAGACGATATTATGGATTTGAAAAACGTATCTATGTCAAATTAAGAATCTAAAATAAGAGCCGAAATTAAACCAGCAAAGTCTGCCAGAATAGGTTGGCGCCCGCCAGCTCTCGCTTGTTTACTCCCTTGCGAGGACAAAGGGCCTAGCATCTACTAGCCCTTGCATTGATAAGGCTACTAGTGTCCTTCCACATATTTCATGCCACAACTCAACAAACCTAACCATTTTTTGATCAAAATTTAGTTCAAAATTAAATTAACTGTCGTGTTGACTACAAGTTTAGTTCGAAATTAAATTAATATGATATTGATTACTATTTGGATACAATATAGTTTCAAGAATATTTTTGCAAGTGTATGATTCTCTTTATATATACTCGACACAAATGTAATATTAACTACTAATACTCATGAAGATGTGAACGTGAGTTTGAGTCCAAGGCATTCTTGTTAAAACTTAACGAGGAGAATCTTTCTTTAAGATCTCATTTAATCCTAATTTAAAATAATGGATTTATTGAGTATTATCATAATACTCTATATCTATTCTTTGCAAGTTTATGATTCTCATTATGATCATGCAAAAAAGAGGTCATCAGGGGATTAATGATGGCAGAATTAGCACACACAAAAATATTGATTACTTGAATCATTGTATAATTATTTCAACCATATTGTAACGTCTCCCATGTGGACCTACCTACTCTCAGGCTAACCCCAACTTGTGCTTGTGATCATCATTTCCATACTGAGGATGTTAATTGCCTATCAACGCCTAATAATTGCATCAACACCTTAATAATTTATTAATAACCCTTGATCCCTTATTTAAACCACTAAATTGTTTCCTCCTCTTCACTTGAACTATCCGACTAAACACAAATTAGCGGTAAAACACCGTTTTCTTCATCCTCTTCTTACTTGTAATGGACTTCACCTACCCAAAAGCCAACTCTCCCTCCCCTTCAAAGAGGAAGCAACAGAAACAAAACCAAGAAGATCACCAACAACCTAGCCAGGAAGTTAGGTTCTTGGGTGTTAGGAGGCGGCCTTGGGGGAGGTACGCTGCGGAGATAAGAGACCCTTCGACCAAAGAAAGGCACTGGCTCGGAACCTTTGACACTGCTGAAGAAGCCGCCCTGGCATATGATAGGTCTGCGCGGTCCATGCGCGGCCCCAAGGCCCGCACTAATTTCGTCTACTCGGACATGCCAGCGGGAACCTCCGTCACCTCCATTGTCTCCCCCGACGAAGCGGGTCGCAATGTTCCGGCCCCCGGCCGTGAAGTCGCCGCCCACACCACTACCAATGAGCATCCGTACTTTGATCACCAGAAGTATTCTTCCACCACTTATACCAACTCTAACAGCACCTGTCTTAACAGTGATGATGGATGGGCCCAAGAAGCTGGAGTCTATGGTGAACCTTTCGAGCCCATTACGGACTTTGGTGGGCCTGTCCACTTTTCTGGGAATGACTGTGAGCTGCCACCTTTTCCTCCAAGCTATTCCGAGAGTGGGCTTTGGACCGATTCGGGCTTTTACGATCAAGGAACAAATGGGCCTTACTTGGGCTTCAGCCCAAATGAGTTTGGTCAGCCCAGCCCAATATTCACCGATTCGACGTCAAATGGGTTCGATTTGGGCTCTTCCTCTGGCTATTTCTACTGATTAGAAATGGACAAGTTCAGGATTTTTCTCATACTTCCTATATTTTATCTTTTGAGGGTTTTGTTTCTGATTTTTTAATTACTCACTTTTTTATGGTTTCCGGGTTGTGATTTCGGAAGGACAGCGGCGGTTAACGGTAAACGTCGCCCTAAGCTTCTCTCGGTGCAACATTTGGGCTATAAATGTAAATGGCCAGTTGCTCCCGTTACTGTGTAACATGTATGTGCATATACATGTAAACTTGTGATATAATATTTTTCCCTTTTTGGTAATTGCCCGGCGTATACTTTTTCGACCAAATACCTTATTATTCAAAATACATTTCAATTAAATGTTAACTGTTATGAACACAAAAATCACTAGATAAATCAGATTCATTAACATTAGTTAGTTTAAATGTCCGAGTTAAACGAATGTCACTAACGTATCAAATATGAAAAAACTTCTCATTGTTTTATCATTCGGCTTGGACCCCGTTCAGTTGTTCAAATCTCATTCTAGGTGTGTAGTGAGGAGAAAGAAATCAACCTTCAAGACATTCAGGTAAAGCAAATATCTACGGCATCTTAATTTTCTTTTCTTATTCTAAAAAAACCCATCGTGATTTAAGATTTGGTAATGAATACTCGGTTCAGGGTTAGGAGTTAGGATTCAGGGTAAGTTTAATAGTTCACAATCGACCCAAGTAAAATCCTTTTTAAAAATATCGGATAAAAGACAATCATAATGATTACTAGTTGACAAAGGAAAAAAACAATCTGACAAAAAAATAATAATAATCAAGCAGTGTAACCATCTACAGCAATAGAAGTTAGATTATTGCATTATTTAGATTCCTTGAAAGAGCATAACAGCCGACATTTTCCAGCCTCAAATGGTCAAATCATATTGGGTGCCCATCTTACATGGCACGGGTGCCGGAAAGTTCCTCAAAACAATTATTTAGCATTAATAATGCTGAAACTCAGCAATCATTCGAGTAAAATATTTATGTTGTCATTGTTACTAGCGTTTCCATCGGTTGACATTTGGCTTCCACGGGCGTCGAGATTAGTCACCAGTGTGATAAATTGTCAAAAAAAAAGTTGAATTGAATATAAAAATTTATAATATAAAATAGGGTTGATCATTTGAGTTATTATTAGCATTGCTCGCACAATCCCTGTATAAACTATACTTCTATCACAATTATGTATGTGTCTTAAAAAGTTATTAATCTATATTTCAATTACAAATTAAATATAAAAGATTTCCAAGGATAGCAATCATTGACTTCCATCAACTTGACCAAAAATTCGTATCGTACGGCCGTTTGTTTAAAATTTTCGGGAGATTTTTGGTCATACACGGAACTTATACGGCATGGAAAATTTTAATTTAATTTCAGCAGGCAAATATTATAGCGGTGCAATAAGTCAAACTAATAGGGCAGCAATAAAAAAAACCAATCCAAATAACTCCGCCCGTACAACTTGCACAACAAGGTTAATGGTCCGAATAAAATAGTCTAGAAGCATAGAAAACAATTTGTTTATTTAAATGAATTATTAATGGGATATTTGATATCAATTTTTTTTGGAATATTTTAATATTACCTAGTATCTTAATAATATATATTATAGTCACATAATCTATTTAAAATTTAAAAAATCTTTTCCAATAAATTTTATGTTCAAATTTGAGACGAACAACTTTTAAGACTATCCTTTATAGAGAGGGTGAGCGACATCCTCTTGCCACGTGACGAGTTGTTGTGCCACGCTGACACGCGTGGCAACTAGCACCACTGTGCCACGCTAGGCCACTGCTGATGTGGCCCGGCCCGATTAGACCACGAGAAAAATTTTCCCGGTCAACTTTTTTCGAAAAACATTTTTGGTAAAAAATTTAAAATCAAATTTACTTTTGCTATTTTGCATCATTCTATTCGAACAATTTTTTTTTATGTTTTTCATAAATTTATGAAATTAGTTATATTCAATAATCTGAATATTAATAATTTTTATATTTCATAGTTAATTATGTAACTTTTAATTACTTATAAATATTTTGGATTTCAAAAAATGATTATTTTATTATTTCAGAATTAATTTTACCATTTTAAATTCGTTCAAAAGCATATTCGAATTTGATACAATTAGCTGTATTAAAAAAATAATGGTGACGTGGAGTAGTGGCATGCCCACTACACCGTCGTAAAGAGAAAACTGAGTATAAAGACAAATTTGACATACTATACAATAATAGTTGCATGCCAAAAACACCGTAGTGAGTGGTCTAAGTGATAGGATACGTTGGGAAATGGAAGATAAATTAATTGTTCTTAGTACAAAAACATAGTAATTCTTCCCCTACGAAATAATTGCACACTTCATTAATGAATAAACTTCTAAAGAATAATGTACAACATCTAAAAATAATATTTTTTTCGAAAGGTAACATCTGAAAATAATACTTGTCACTGATTTTTTTGTGCGATATTGTTGGTTTTAGAACTTTATATTACTAATTTTTGTGTGTAGTGTTATTAGTTTTAGGTCTAGATGACACTAGTTTTAAGTCAAAATGTCACTAGTTTCGTGTGTGGTATTATTGGTTTTAGGGCTTCACATCATTGGTTTTCGTGTGTTATTGGTTTTAGAGCTTCATGTTACTAGTTTTCGTGTGTGGTATTATTAGTTTTAGGTCTAGATGTCAGTGAATTCAGGTCAAAATGTTACTAGTTTGGTGTGTGGTGTTGTTGGTTTTAGGGCTTCATGTCACTAGTTTTTGTGAGTGGTGTTGTTAGTTTTAGGTCTAGATGTCACTAGTTTTCGTGTGTGGTATTATTAAATTTAGAGGATCAACGACCGATAGAAGAGGACAAATGATAGACAAAAGAGGAGGACAGAGAATGAACGATGACAGAAAAGGAGGAGGATAGAGGAGGTCAACTTGTAGGAGAAGGAGGATAAACGACCAATGGAGGAGGAAGATGGATATTAGGCAGAGGAGGAGGATAGAGAAGGTCAGCTTGGAAGAGAACATTCGGCTTAGAGGAGTTAGACTGAGGAGGTCGTTGGAGGAGGTCGGCGCTACGACTGACTAAAAGGAGGAAGATAAAGGAGGTTGGAAAAGGAGGTGGGGTATAGAAGGCAAAGAAAAAGAAAGTGACAATTGAGAGAGGATTTCTGAAAAGAGAATGAGTAAGTTGAATTTTTCTTTTTATGAGATTCCTTTAACTATTAAAGATTTTGTTTCTGAAGAGAGAATGAACAAATTTAACTTTTTTTTGTAAAACTTTGTTTATGAAAAAGTAAAAAAATATCCCTAATACCTTATGAATCATGAGATCTAATTTTTTTTTAAAGTTAGATCCATTGTTTCAAAATCTAGTCACAATATGGAGACTAAATTTTACTCCCCATTGAATCCAATCTCTTGGAAGATGGTAGGGAAGGAGAGAGAAGCGAGACATTAAGGTTTAGTAATTGTATCGACTCAATTCATAAACTAATACAAATTTTTTATAACATATTTTGTCATTATTCATATGTAGTATAAATTTTTTTTATAAAGTTGCTTATCTCATTTTTGCGCTTGAACGTGCACATTTAACATAGAAGTTCTTTGAAAATATGTGCCACAAAAAAATTAATATTAACATTAATAGAGGATAAAATGATATCCAAATCATACAGAATTCACATTTATTTTTTGATTATTTTAATTCTAAATTATTTTAAATTTTTGTTGTATTTGGTATGTGGAAATATTGCTTTTTATTCAGAGTTCTGGACATTTTAGTTTCTTTCAACTATGTATTCAAATTTGGTCGTTAGGGAATCCAAAATATATATTTTCATGACTCAAAAATAGACATGACAAATATTCGAGGCAAAAATATCCCAATTGATAACAATACTTTTATTACAAAATGATGGAATTCTTAAAAGTAAATAGAAATCAGAAAAACCAAAATCCGAGTTGTATAAACTAACAAAATTCTGATTATAAAATGAAAGAAAAGGTTTTTTGGATGATGCATATAGCTCTCCTTGATTACGATCTCTACTCCCATCCCAATACCCTAACATCTGTGCACACGTAAGAAAATATTTGCAATGAGTAATAAACTCAGTACATAATTCTATTACAAATCAATCCTAATCCAGCACCTAAACACAATAAAACATTCTAAAAAATCCGTAATAACAGTCACAATACGGAGCCCCGGAGTTCACACTTATCATGTCGAGATTCTCGTGAGGCACAAATAAATACTCACTAATCTTGCAAGGCAGGCCCACTAGACGAAAAGGTATCCCCTCCTCAAGTCTAGATAGTCCACACATTCCCTGTGTACTTGATCACACATATCTCAGGTTACCCGGTAGCCTCTTATGCGATATATGCAAACTACAAGATCCACTTGGTATGGGACTATCCCACATGTTAACAAATCATACTCAATAACATAATCAAAATCTAACAATCATAGAAATAGCATACCAACAACATAACAAAAAACATAATTCATTTACCTCGAATAGTTCTTAATCCCATGTCCCTAAACTCTCTCCCTTTTCTTTATTGTCCAACGTCTACGAAAGCTTAAACAAAATCAAGCTAATCCCTTATAAGAGATTTCACATCTCAGTCCGAGTAGCCAAAAGGGGCGAGACTTACCCTCTAAATTCAGAATCCTTGCTTCGATCCTTTAGAAGTTCTAGATTATTACGATCGTCCTTCTTGCGTTTGGGAATAAGATTTGTGAGTCTTTCTCTGATTCACACAAATCTGAATACATAAAAGGACAAAAAGGAAAAATCTTACCCCTAAACTCTAGCGTAGTTGTTTCTCTTTCATCTGCTCTTACTTTGTCTCTCTCTGTTTGGCTAGCCTTCTTCTTCATAGAGAGGAGACAATTTTGTAAGTCCTTTTTAGTGTAGGAAACAAGAGACGGCGAGCCTCTGTTTAAGAATAATTTAACACTTGAGGAATCCTATTTTTGCCTTAAATAGATAGAGTTAAGTAACAATTTACCCATTACTCTCTTGATTAATGAAAAGTATTATTAGAATTCTAATGCTTATCAATTCAATTTACTCGATTTTTACATATGTGTGACTTCGTGAACCTTTTGATATGTTACTTTCAACACAGCGACTCGACTCTATTTTACCTATGAATTAACATTGTGGTACAGTAAAATTTTATTAGGTTATAGATTTTTTAGTTAATCATTGTAATAATGTATTAGTTTAATGAATAAATCAAGTGAAATAATTAGTTCAGTCTCATGAAGTTGCTATCTAAAATGCACACGTTAATTTCACGACCTTTTCTGATCAATCTCAAGCAAATTGTTAGAAAAAATTCTGATGACTTTTTTTTGTTATAGTACATGCTTAATATTGTATGGATTGGAAAAACATCTGTCTCATTTAGAAATGTTAGAAACTTATGATCATATTCTGTCACAAACTCTCAGTTATATATGTTTATAATGTTCGAGAAATATAATTTATCAGGTTGACCAGATTATAGATTTATATAATTTTTTCTTAAATTTACTAATTCTATAAACTAGCTAAACTAATATCGGATAATATTACTTAAAATTTATGTGTTGTTCATTCAATTTACACAGGCACAACAATATAGCATCACCACTGTACAACAACGCAAACAAATAATGACACATCAATACACAACAATGACACGCCCATCGAACAATGACACATCATAATAGCGGCATACACGTAGAACAATACATTAGGCTCATAACAATGGTGAACCCAAAAAAACAATATCATATCAGCACCGTACACACTGAACAACGACAATATCAGTATTGTTAGAAAATTTATCAACTCGAGAAAAATACACACAAAATACACGACTAATATATAATGTGTTTGGCCTAATGTCTATGTACAAGAAGAAAATAGAACTTTTATTGATAGATAAGAGTCATAAAGTCATAAACAACCCTATATAACATGTCTTTATATAATAGACAATACTTATGGTTCAACACAATCTATCTAGGTTGAATTATGATTCAAAGTAAGAGCTAAAACTAAATCGAAAAAGTCAACCGAGATGGCTTGGCAGTTGCAACGTCCATTAGCCTAAGCTTTTGATCCCTCTACATGCACAAGGGGGCTATTGTATGTCACCTTCACCCAAAAACTCTTGCCACAATAAAAAATCTCTATCTTGGTGAGAAATCATCAGTTATAAAGAACCATAAACTCAACTTGAACTTCAACCAACTTCACCTTGACGAGTATCATCCCTTGGAAAACCATGAAATTTTGCAAAAGCAAGCCGAATCTACTAACTCTTCCACAAATCGTAGATCGCACGATCAATAAGATCATCTCAACTTTCTCACCACCTTTTGTTCAATTACTTGGAGCTTGTCCCCAAGATCGAGCTCCAGAGTTTCCTTGACCTATTTTCTCTAATCGTCATTGAACCCTAACTAGCGAGTCTACCTGTAGAAGCAACCTTACGACTAATAAATGTGCCATCTATTACCTAGTCAGTATCGTGCCCTACAACTTCAAACCGCTTTTTTGTTGGAAACTATCTTGTCTCAAACTAATGCTATTTATCATGGCATACAACAAAAAACCTTTTGTTCTACCTACGTACTTTGAACTCCATCCTTTGGCTTTAGGTGAGATACTCAATCTGCGCACAATATCAATAATGGCTTTACATACCCAATGTTAAACCTACCCAATACATTTAATATGCACATTCTTTTAGATGACTATAGCAGGACCTAGCTAACAAACTTTTTCCGAAATAACCATGACTCTATGATCATGTCTCTATCAAGCAACCATAGCTTCATATACATGTATTCGCAAATCCCATCTCTACTCAAATCATTCATTTCTAGCATTTGCTTTATCACGTGAACAACCTCATATGATTTGAGCTTTTCTCTCCTCTATTGAAATATAAGGATGTAACTTCACCTATAATAATGTCTCCCACTAACCTATAAGTATTTCTGTCATCTCTTTTATTCTTCATCACCACTATAGCATCCTTCTCCACCTTTATGAGACCACCTATAACCTTACAGCTTTACCTATTACAATCCAAGACTTCTAATAAAGATACAATTCTTCTCCAACTTTAAAACATGTCTAACCCTACACAACTTTACTACGAAACCATCCTATATTCGATTCAAATATCACCTATGCTAGCGATCTTACATGCAGAATTATCACCCATAGTCATCATACTTTTATTCGTACATCTTTGATTTTTCTGCTTTGATAAAATCCTAGGAGAGCACTTTTGATATCTTCCAATATCAAGGACTCATTCTCCTAAGTTAGGGTTGTAATTAAATTATTGTATGACACAGTAAAAAAATTAGGAGCAATAATGTCTTGTCCTTTTCTTCGAACTTCATATTAATTTTTATCAAGTCACTCACTAGTTGATTGAAACCATTAATGTTTTAGCTCATATTCGAGCTTTCCTTCATCTTTAGCCCATACAACCTTACTTAAGATAAAACTTGTTTGACAAAGACTTAGACATATACCTTGTCTCCAATTTCTTCTATATCTTAGCTGGTGACTCCTCATCCATCACATGATACATTATGTCATTTGCCAAGCACAAACTAATTGTCGCTATCGCCTTGACTTTCATACCCTTCCATACTTGTTCCTCCATCTTCTCGAATTTTTTCTCCGAGAACAAGATGACTGTCTCTTGTTGCACAAGGAAATCTTTGACAACCTTTTTTCATAACCCAAAATTCGACGAACTATCGAACTTCACAAGAGCAAACTTCGCACTTTGATCTGCCATCTTCTAACCTTTAAACTCTGATACGAATAGTTAGAAACTTATCAACTCAAACTAATACACACAAAGAATACAGACACAAGATATAATATGGTTCGGCCAAATGTCTACGTGTACAAGAAGGTCTGGCATCCGTCGGCCCAAGTTTCAACCAAAAACTCTCGCCACACTCAACTAATATAAAACAACGACACATATGCTAGAAAGTGGTACACGTAAGAAACTACTAGGAGATTAATTTATAAAAGAAATGAGTTACTAATGGCCTTCATTGTTCATTATCCACTATATTGAACTCCAAAGGTACCAACAAAATTAATCTAGTTTACGTCTTTGGTTTTCGTTTTTGACCAATCTACTTTGGCTTCTTAAAATCAAAGTGCCTTGGCTTTCTTGAAATGCAAAGAAGAAATATTGATATATACGACAGGAGTCACTATTCACCCAAGGACACCACATTTGTGAATATTACAATACATAAATAAAGAAAATTACCTATAAAAAAATATTACAAACGCAATAGCTTAACAAAAAGTCGTCTATGACGGTCGATTGATATTTAAGCTTCCGCCCGCAATTTCATGTTTCAACGAATTTAATATCGCCAATAATGTTGTGTTGACTAGATAGATTTAACTGGCCACTACTAGAATGAGTTCGAGAATCTGCAAAGCTACTACCAGTGAACGTGCAAGCAACTGGTGTTTTTTTTGGAATACTTTATCTCGGTTAATTTTACGATAATTGTTATATACAAAATCAGAATGTTTAAATCATTTATTTTTTAGTAAAATATGTAAAATACAAAATTGAGTAGATTCATCATTATATTGAAAATGATGAGATAGTTAATATTATTAAGTCACTAATGTTGAAACTAATAAAAAAAGATATTAATGTTAAATAATTGTTGTACATTTGTAACAATCTCACATACCGCTACATTTGATGCGAAAAATGTCTAGAATTTTGTAACAATCTCACGTACCGTTACATCTGATGTGAAAATTGTCTAGAATAGTTCCTTTCTTAAAAGTAGATAGAAGGAAATCGTCTACTTAATTACTTTCTTTAGTTTAGAAACTTCTGACAATTATCAACAACAGACCAATAGGAGCATCGATACCAAACGTAAGCATAAATTGGTTGACTTCAATTTTTTAATGCCATTCATCTAATTAAGTATGTATGCATGTATATGTATACGGTTAAAGCTTAAAAGCGAAACCCGGAAAAAATAATAATGCCAAAGCTCTGAGAGACACCCACGTCGCTAGAAAATCGCAGCCTCAATTGATGACGACTGATATTAAATTGTTTAAATCTAATTAAAAAAATTAAATGCGAATATAGTACGTATTTCCAAACCGAAAAAATAATAATAAACAAGTCGGAGCAGCCTTGAAAAATTCGAACTCCAATTTGACTATAAATTTGGTAGTAAGGGCTAGCAAATGGAGCAGCCATCTCTTCCACATCCAAATAAAATCAAAATGGCAGATGATAACAGAGTGGGAGAGAAGGAAAGAAAGGAAATGGAAGAAGTGGAGGCGGAAGCAATACCGGAAGTTGAACTCAAGGAGAGGAAGACGTCTTGGGGGAGGCTGCGTCGTGTGGATTCCCTAAGTTTGGAGGCTGGCCATGTTTCCATGCCTCGTGGTCACACCTCCAAGGTAACCCATGTTTCATAATCGAGCATCTTCGTACTCTACTTGAAAGTTTATGTTCGTAAATTTGAACTCAAGATATGGGTAATATGTTATGCGTTGTTTTAAAGTTCCACTTCTATCTTCCTTTGGTTTTTATCTCGTATCGAGAGATTCGGGTCCATCTAAGTTTAAATTGAATGATATCAATTTTTTTAAGTAGATTTTGTGGTGAACATGATCCCTCTATCTTTCTTTTATATTATTAGAATAATTTCTTTTTGGGATTGAGTGATATCATTAAAATAATTTTTTGCATTGCATTGATTTAGACGAATTGGGCGAGGACATTGAGTTTGGCGTTTCAGAGCATGGGAGTGGTATACGGAGACATAGGAACGTCTCCGCTATACGTATACGCGGGGACGTTCTCCCACAGAGAAGTGAAAGGGAAAGACGACATCATAGGTGTCTTGTCTCTCATCATTTATACTCTGATTTTGGTGCCTCTGGTCAAGTATGTTCTCATTGTTCTATGGGCCAATGACAATGGTGATGGTGAGTACCTTGTGAATACATCCCTCTTTTATTGATTTAAATTTCAGAAAAAAGGATGATGTAGTTTGACGTTTTTTGACCAAATGTCTTGTAGTAACAAAATTTTATCTTTTGGAATGCAAGTTTTCAAATTGATACTTCTGATAGCATTTTGCGTTGGCATGAAAAATTTATCTGCTCACGCGCTATAACCCTTGTAAAACTCCTTTTATCATGTTATTGCAAACCAGGAGAGAAAAAAGTGGCATGTGGTTGATGTGACTATCTATACTTGATGAGTTGAAAAAAAAAATATTAACCATGATTATGCATTTATTGTAATTAAAAAAATTGTTTCAAAAGACAAAAGCACATGATGTACTTGGTAAAAAAATAATCAAACTTTATGGTATTAAAATATATTTTTTCTTAAACTTTATGTTTTATATTGAAATGATATTTTTGTCAACTAAAGTTTAAGGCAACAATTCACATCCTATGTGGGATGTTGACGTTGTTTCATATGATTAAATCATTTTCACGTAATGTAAGGATTTCAGAATCTAGTTTGAAACCTAAAACTATGACTCAATAATTTTTTCACATTTATAAGTTGAAGTCAAACAAACACCACGTTAGGTTACCTTAGACTTTTAACTGCCATTTATGTTACGAGTCTCGTTAATGTAAAGTCCATATTTCATATTGGGAAACGTACCAGGTTACTGATGATAGTGAGGAATTACGGGAAATTAGACAAAATAAAAATTAAGTTTTGCTACGGCAGTAAGCAAAAGCCATCTAGAAAAATTAACGAATCTATTAATACAAATGTAAATAAATATAAAAATATTTGAAGTTATACAAAATATTATAGTTTTAGATTTTTTTAAATGTATATCTTTCGTTATATAAATATATACCAAGTGCGGAAATGTCTTTTACTAAGTAAAAGGTTCCGTAAATGTAAAATATTTCAGTCGATCTCGTAAAACTTTTGGCTTGTCAAAAAGAGAAAAAAGATCGCCTAATATGCCAATTTCTGATGATCACGGTAACAGAAGATGTCACTCTAAAATTAAATATTAATACATAATTTTAATATGGGGTGGTTAAGCAAATCGATCTTCTAAAAAAAGCGTAGATTCCCGCAAATTTTTAATATACTATGTGGGAGCTCCTGATTAGCGAAATGAATTTATAGGATATTGAACACAAGTATGTTTGAATGAACAATTAGTCAAGGTTGTAACTCATGGTTTGTTAGAAGTCTCTTCCCGTCCTTCAATTATCTTTTAGAAAAGCTTAACATCTTTTAAACCAATTATTATCCGAATTTATTATATTGATCAATCCAGACTAAAAAGTGCAAAAAATTTCCAAAGTAAAAAAATCTCCCAATAAATATCAAGACATGGTTAAACTAAAACAAATACTCTCAATAATTAATATAAGTGATTCTTGGTTAGAAAAACTTAACTTTATTACCAGTGTATGAATTTTTTGACCAAGTAACATTTGGTTTCATTTTTTTTGGATTGTGAGTTCCAAACTCTTAAAAATGACCATCTTTTTCATGACCAGTGCGCACGTCACTTTTCTTTCTTATCATTTCTCTTTTCACTATCCAAACTGACATTTTAGTGACGAACTTGAACCTGGAAACTATTTTCCTTGAAATCTTGTAACTGTTTTAACTTGTCATTGTGAATTTTGACCAATTTTGTAGGTGGAACATTTGCATTGTATTCTCTGATTTGCCGGTATGCAAGAGTGGGATTGATACCAAATGACCAGCCAGAAGACATTCATCTATCCAACTATAGGCTTGATGTACCTTCTCATCAGTCAAAAATAGCACAAAAGATCAAAGGAAAGCTTGAGACCAGCAAAGCCATTCAGATTATACTCTTTATTGTTACTATCCTAGGAACTTCCATGGTCATTGGAGATGGAGTGCTCACTCCTTGCATCTCAGGTAACAATATTATTCAATTAAAAAAATGGTGGCAAAATGAGTTAATCAAGTCCATTTGTTGTGCTCACACGACTTTCGTACTAAGACATATTGATGAAGTCAAAGTCCGTACGAATTTCATGTTGATGGGAGTCGGCTAAGAAAATATTTTGAATTATTATATGCAAAACTGTCTTAAGAATTTGGGTCAAATAAGTACAAGGAGAAACTTTGGTCACTTTTATTATTCACTTTTTTTGCACTACAATATAATTCTGAATGAAAATACATTAGTACTAAATTGAAGTTTGGCCTTACAAAAACAACCATATTTCATATGGAGAAACGTACTGATAAAAATTATGAACCTGTTTCCTGCAGTTCTTTCTGCTGTGAGTGGAATATCTTCTTCACTTGGTCAAGGTAACATAATTTCTGCTCATCTTTGATCAGTGTAAATGATACTACAGTTCCTCTTCAGCTGCAGAATATGACTGGCATTTCTCTGCTTTGCTGTGTTAAGATGTTGTTGTGGGGGTGTCAATAGCAATCTTAATTGCATTGTTCTCGATCCAACGATTCGGGACCGACAAAGTTGGCCTATGTTTCGCTCCGGTCATCAGCGTATGGTTCATGTTCCTCACCGGCATTGGTGTTTACAACTTGTTCAAGTATGATCCTAGCGTGTTGCGCGCATTCAATCCAAAGTACATTTTAGATTACTTCAAGAGAAATGGGAAGGACGCGTGGATATCGCTCGGGGGAGTTGTTCTCTGCATTACAGGAGCCGAGGCCATGTTCGCTGATCTCGGTCATTTCAGTGTCAAAGCCATACAAGTAAGAACCTACCACGTTGCTTGTCGGATGAAAAATCTCGTACTTTCAGTTTATCAAGTGTTTTTGTTGGAGTGTCCCACGTTGGATGTTGAAAGTAGGATGGGTTAGTTTATAAGGTGGGAAGATCCATCTACTAACTACCTTAAAGTTTTGAGTTGGATATGGACATTCTAACAATTTTAATCTGTTTCGGATTTTGTAGATCAGCTTTTCATGCACTGTGTTTCCTTCGATACTAGCTGCATATGCAGGGCAAGCAGCATACCTCATGAAACATCCCGAAAATGTGTCCACCGCCTTTTACAGTTCTATACCCGGTAAGTCTTGTTACATACGATCAATGCATCGATTAAACTTTTGGTATTGAATGGTCCAACTGATCAGATTACTCGTGCAGATCCACTGTACTGGCCGACATTTGTCGTCGCAGTTGCAGCCGCGGTAATTGCGAGCCAAGCAATGATATCAGGAGCATTTGCTATCGTCTCGCAGTCTCTCAGCCTCGGTTGCTTCCCGAGAGTCAAGGTTGTTCACACTTCTGCCAAGTACGAAGGCCAAGTCTACATACCCGAGATTAATTACTTGCTGATGATTTCCTGCATACTAGTATGCTGGATATTCAAGACTACTGAGAACATCGGTAACGCGTATGGTAAGCTCAAATCTTCGTGATCCAACATGCCAACGATTCGTATCCGGGTGTTAAAATGTTCCTTTTTTCACAGGCATTGCTGTGGTTGCTGTGATGGTGATCACAACTGGCATGATCACTCTTATAATGCTAGTTATATGGAAGACAAGAATGATATGGATCGTGATCTTCACGGTCGTGTACGGCGCCGTAGAAGGCACTTACCTAACAGCTGTACTGTACAAATTCAAAGAAGGAGGGTTCCTTCCTCTGGCATTTTCGCTTGTTCTTATGATCATCATGGGAATATGGCACTACGTCCAGCGAGAGAGATACATATACGAGCTCAAAAACAAGGTTTCAAGCGAGTTCATCAAGGAATTGGCAGCGAATTCAACGATAAACCGGGTGCCGGGGATCGGCCTCCTGTACTCAGAGCTTGTGCAGGGCATTCCTCCTATATTCCCTCACTTCATCGCCAACATCCCGTCCGTGCACTCAGTCCTCGTCTTCGTCTCAATCAAGAACATTCCGATCAGCAAAGTGTTACCTGAAGAGAGGTTCCTCTTTCGACAGGTCGAGCCGAGGGACTACAAGATGTTCCGGTGTGTTGTGAGGTACGGTTACAAAGACGTCATCGAGGAGCCTCGCGAGTTCGAGCGTCAGTTGGTCGAGAACTTGAAGGAGTTCCTGAGGCACGAACACTTCATCCTCGACGGATCAGCCCTCGACCCCGCGATCGAAGTCCATAGCGCCAACCAGTCCACTCAACTTGTGATGGACGACAAAGTGAAAGTGTCATCATCATCAAGAAGAATCCATGTGGAGGAGTCCATGCCGCAGCCTAACCCCGAGCAGATTCCATCGGCTTCCAAGTCTTCAGGGTCCATTCGACTAGCCAGTTCGGGTAGGCGGATATCTGTTCAACTGCAGAATGGAGCAGAGGAAGAGATGCAGTTTGTGCAGAAGGCAATGGACAGAGGAGTGGTGTACTTGATCGGAGAAACTGAAGTTATTGCTGAGCCAAAATCCTCACTTTTCAAGAAGATGATTGTTAACATTGCGTACAGCTTCCTCAGGAAGAACTTCAGACAAGGTGATAAAATGTTGGCTATTCCGAAAACCCGACTCTTGAGGGTCGGAATGACCTATGAGATCTAAACGAGATATCTTTGAACTTGGATTAGTCGGTTTTCCAAATATCAAATGATATAAATCTACGTATGTGTGTGTGTCTGAGTCAAGTGGTGCAGTGTTAAGTAAATAAGTAACTTGTGGCTCTTGAGGTCTGTCTCAAGTGGCAAAGGGTGAAATCAGAATATGTATTGTCCTACAGCGGAGATCTTTGGTGTAATACTTGGCATATGTACCGTGTTTAATATTTATGTGATTTAGTTCTTATTATTCATACCAAAGTTAAACGCGTTTGACCCAAAATATAATTATGATGAGTGAAAAAATTTCAGGGTACATGCAAGTGAGATAAAACATGTTGGAAAAAACTTGTGTTGGTAGACTAAAATTAAGTCAGTTAAATCACGCCCACACTTGGAGAGGAAGAAATTGTTCAAAGATGAATAAAATTCAGAAACAAGAAAAGAAACGTGAACGTTGTTGTCAATGAAGTGACGACAACACTTGAAAGTTTTGTTGACGATTATGGTAACCAATTCAACAAGATCAAAGAGAATCAAGGAACAAATCAAATAGAATTGGAAAGCCGTCAGCTCCGGGATTCAATTGAACCCAAATCAGTCCAATTAAGGACCCAATCAACACAATTGGGATACGATTCACTGCCAACGGACAACACCCAAACCCAATTGAGAAAATTCCAGTCAAGGACAACCCACAACGGACCAAATCACTCTTAATT
>SOPF01027916.1:92516-118800 GCA_012979155.1 Hypericum perforatum
TCCTGTAACCAGAACAATTATCAATACAACAAAACATCTATTCTTTCCCATGGTATCAGAGCTTGAATTTCGAGCCTGAAACACTTTTACGTTTCCAAACATGTCTCACGAAGAGACCAGCAAAATTGGAAGAGAAGAAGTTGCGAATGCCACCGCACCCACCTCAAACCTTGAGGTACTGAAGAAAATCTCTGAAATCGACGGGAATACCAGCTTGAAGATCACGACTGTCTCTTTCAATGGAAAGAATTACATGTCGTGGTCTAAGGCGGTGTTCATCGCCCTGTGCGGTAGAGGCCGCGTGGGGTTTATCAATGGCGACATTCATCCTCCTCCCAAAACTGATCCACAATTTCCTGAATGGCGTATGTACGATCATCAGGTATTATCTTGGCTATTAAACTCTATAGATCCGGAACTACATGAGCTATTTAATTACGCTGTGTGTGCGAAGGATCTATGGGAATCAATTCAATCCCTTTACTCCCATCAAGAGAATAATTATCGGATTTTTGAATTGAAAAAAGGCATTACTGACCTGGTGAAAGGAGATAGACCTTTCGTTGAATACTTGAGCAGGCTAAAATCAATGTGGGAAGAGATGTTGACTCTACGACCAGCCACGACCGACCCTCAAATCACCCTAAAAAGGGAAGAAGAAGACAAATCTTCAAACTACTCATGGGATTGGGGTCCGATTTTGACATACTCCGTGATCAAATCTTGACTACGGCTGACCTTCCCACCTTCAACACCATTTGCGCCAGGATCCAGAAGGAGGAGACGCGGAAGAAACTAACTGATGCATACCAGAAGGAGCCCAATCCGACTGACTCAAATGCGTTCAATAGCTCCCACGAATCTACAGCTCTTGCAGCAAAAAGATTTATGAATTCGAGACCCGGGAATGCTTTCAATTCTGCCAAAGGTAGTAAGACTTTGAAACCCAACTATTATTGTGACCATTGTGGAAAAATAGGCCATTCGATGGAGAGATGCTGGATATTACATCCTCATTTAAAATTAAAGCGGGAAAAGACAAACCTCGATAAGCCCAACGCATTTCACTCTGCTGCTGCACCAAACCCGACCTTCTCCATCGATGATCTAGCCCAACGAGTCTTCCTCCATATGAAGGGTAATACTGAATCAACCAACTCTCACAAATCCAACGTGGGAGAAGGTAAAGAGGGTAAAACTCTTACTCCAATTGCTGCACATACTGCGATTAGTTATTCATCGTTTAATCATCACAATTCTGAAAAAAATTGGATTGTCGATTCGGGTGCAAATGAGCACATGACCAATGATAAATCAATTATAACGAATTACCGTGACATATCTGATCAATCTATACTTGTGGCGAATGGTTCCTCCATCCCTATAAAAGGAAGAGGTAAATTTAGCTTGTTTGATTCAAAATTGAGATTCAATGTGCTGTATGTCCCCAATCTTACCAACAATCTTCTATCTATAAGCAAGATTACGAATGAATTAAACTGTCAAGCTGTGTTTACTGCTTCTTCTGTTAAATTTCAGGACCAATTAACACAGAGGACGATTGGTGAAGGATCTCTTAGCAATGGGCTCTACACCTTAAAGACCAAACCTCAAGCCCTGGCCACAATTCAATCCAAATCCAAATCGTTCTCACTCTGGCACGATAGGCTCGGCCATCCCAGCCATCGTGTCCTTGGTAACTTATTTCCTAATCTCAATAATCAATCGGAACATTGTGAAAGCTGTATCTTAGCTAAACATTGTCGATTACCTTTTAAAGACTCTGAAACAGTCTATGATGCTCCTTTTCAATTGATTCACTCCGATGTTTGGACTTCACCTCAAACTTCTTATGATGGGTATTGTTACTTTGTCACTTTCATTGATCATTACACTTGTACAACATGGTTATATTTACTCCGTTACAAAAGTGAAGTTTTTTCCAAATTTACGGATTTTTATAACATGATTTGTACTCAATTTAATGCGAAAATCAAAGTTTTTCGGACTGACAATGGAACAGGATACAAGAAGGAATTCAAGGATTTCTTATCCAATGCTAGAATTATTAACCAAACGTTGTGCACCTACACTCCTCAGCAAAACAGTGTGGCTGAAAGGAAGAATAAACATCTACTCGAAGTTGCACGTGCCATCATGTTCCGCATGAATGTTAAAAGATGTTTTTGGAGCGATGCGCTCTTAACATCTTGCCATCTCATAAACAGGTTGCCTAGCTCCATTCTTAATCACAAATCTCCTATTGAATTACTTACTTGCAGGAAAATCGACCTCTCCTACCTAAGAGTGTTCGGATGCTGTGCGTATGTGCAAGTACCCGAGGCCAAGCGAGACAAACTCGCAGCTAGATCAATTTGCTGTGTATTCCTCGGATATTCGACAACCCAAAAAGGCTATAAGTGTTACTCTCCCGTCCACAAGACCACTATTATATCACAGGATGTCGAATTCTTGGAATTTACTCCATATTACTCCTCGGCTACCAAAGAAAATTTGAGTCAGGGGGAGAATCATGCATTCTCCTACTTCAATTACTTCTCTCTCACCTAATCTGCTTGATCTTAGCTCACATTCGCAGGAACTAAATCAAGATGAGCAAGGGGACGGAATGGTCTTACACCGAAGACAACAATCACACATGGATCCAGAAATACAGGCACCAAATCAATTGGAAAATCATGATCAAGGTACAACTTCAGAAACCATCTCTAATCCAATTGAATTGACCTCTCGAACTGATTTGGATATTGATCAGACTATAGCTCCTACCGAGCAACCTCGTGCTGATCCACCAATCAGGAGATCTAATCGGACAAAATTTCAAAATTGTAAACTTCGTGACTATCAAACTAGCCATGTTTTATATCCTATTGAAGCTCATCTCACTTATGATCGATTAAGCAATAATCACCGTAATTTCATTAGCAAAATTGACTCCTCTCCTGAACCCAAAACCTTTGATGAAGCCGTAAGATTAGAACCTTGGAGATTAGCTATGGCTGATGAACTTGCTGCTTTAAGTCGTAATCATACATGGACCTTATGTGATCTTCTGAAAAATAAAAAAGCTATTGGGTGTAAATGGATTTTTAAAATCAAACATAACAGTGACAGTACTATCGAGAGATATAAAGCTCGGCTTGTGGCCAAAGGTTTCACTCAAACCCAAGGGGTTGATTATAGTGAAACTTTCGTGCCCGTAACCAAAAATGAATACTGTTCGAATCCTTCTCTCTGTGGCTGTTAATCTAGGTTGGACGCTCGAACACATGGATGTGAAGAATGCATTCCTACAAGGGGACTTAAGTGAAGAAATTTATCTCAAGCTCCCTCCGGGTCACATCCAAGCAAATTCCGGTAAGGTGTGCCAATTACACAAGACGATATACGGACTCAAATAATCTCCGCGAGCATGGTATAACAAGCTGAGTGGCAAACCTCTTGGGTTGGGATTCAAGAAGTGTCACACCGATTGGTCCCTGTTTATCCGCGACTCTTCAATTGGTAAGATCGTTCTATTAGTCTATGTTGAAGACATTTTAATTGCAGGAAGCAACCCCTTGTTAATCAAAAAATTGAAGCGTGATCTCCATGCCCAGTTCGATATCAAAGACTTAGGCCAATTAAAATATTTTCTTGGAGTCGAATTAGCGCACTCCTCGAAGGGGATCTTCATGAATCAACGAAAATACGTACTGGATTTACTTCAAGAGGTCAAGAAACTAGGTTCTCGACCCTACAAAACTCCTCTTGAACCCAATCTCAAAGTGGTCAACGATAAAGGTGAGATCTATCCACACGTCCCTCGGTTCCAAAAATTAGTTGGTAAGCTTATATATCTTACGATTACACGCTCCGATATAACTTATGCCGTAAGTTTGATCAGTCAGGTCATGCATTCACCTCGCATTCAACACGTTGAAATCATGGAACGCATATTAAAATATCTCAAGAACACTCCTGGTAAAGGAATTTTGATGACCAAATCAGGTCACCTAAAAATTAAGGCTTATGGCGACTCCGATTATTCTGGATGTCCAAACAATAGGCGATCAACATCGGGTTATTGTCTTTTCGTGGGGGGTAATCCGGTTGTTTGGCGTTCAAAGAAACAAAATGTTGTTTCACGATCGAGTGCGGAGGCCGAATATCGGGCCATGGCCGTTACTCTACAAGAAATTATGTGGATTAAGAACCTCCTAACTGAGCTCCATTTCTCTGTGCAGGTACCTATCCCACTATATTGCGATAACGAGGCCGCGATTCACATTGCCACCAACCCAGTTTTTCACGAACGCACGAAGCATATCGAGATAGACTGCCACTACGTCCGCGAAAAAGTCCAAGATGGAACAATTATCACGTCGCACATTGACAGTGAAGACCAACCCGCGGACATATTCACGAAGGCACTCAACGCACCCCTATTTGATGCGCACACGGTCAAGTTAAGGATGAATGATCTATTCACCCCCAACTTGAGGGGGAGTGTTGACGATTATGGTAACCAATTCAACAAGATCAAAGAGAATCAAGGCACAAATCAAATAGAATTGGAAAGCCGTCAGCTCCGGGATTCAATTGAACCCAAATCAGTCCAATTAAGGACCCAATCAACACAATTGGGATACGATTCACTGCCAACGGATAACACCCAAACCCAATTGAGGAAATTCCAGTCAAGGACAACCCACAACGGACCAAATCACTCTTAATTGCCTGCTGGTGCTCGATTAGATTTCCTACTCTGTACATATACGATTACCTAAGCTGTAATTACCTTTCTTATCTTATTCTGTAGATTGTATTCCCTTGTAGCTTAAACTTCTCCGTGTATAAATCTCCTGTAACCAGAACAATTATCAATACAACAAAACATCTATTCTTTCACAAGTTTTGAGTAGTAATCTGTTTTATATTTCCGAATTTGTATCATTGCAATTGTATTCATCAGTGACAATGCCCATCGACGCAACATAATTAAGTCAAATATTATGTTAGTACGTTATACATGGATTAGTTTTCATTTTATTAACATAGTAACATTAATTAGAAGGCTAAATTTAATAACATTTAAGTATCACATAATGCGCCACGTAACATCTGGATTCCTATGTCAAGGCTCAATATTTAGTTTGGACCTGAAAGGTTTTATTTTTATTTTTAAAAATATACAATTTAGTTATTTTGATTGTTTTAGTCTTAACATAGACGATAGACTAGTCTGCTAAATTTTTAGATAACAGGTAGGTTTAAATTGAATGAATCATCTGTCAAAGGCCAAACGTTGCCTTTGAAAAAACTTTGAATAAATCATCTAGTAATAAAGAATCCGACCGGCAGTTCATTCTTTTCATCTTTTGTGGGTTGTACTAAACTATTTTTCAAACTACATATTTAGTGAAAGTAGTTAGTTTGTTGTAAATTGATTGAATTTTGATAATTTAAGCTTTTTATACGAAAAGAAGAAAAAAAAATCTATCGCAGACATCAGTCAAAAGAAATAGTTAAAATAACGAGATGCCAACTAGAAAAATATTTGTCATAAAACATATTATACTCTTCTCATATAATAACCATATGGTTTATGAGACAACAAATGTTTAAAATATTTACAACTTATTGGTCATACTCTATGGTTAATTTGTATCCAGTGTTGTCAACTCTAATATCTATTGTAACGGTATGTATCGTGTTACTAAACTAATTATAATTAACAGTCTGACGGTAAAAATATAGAATGTCTAGGGAAGCAAAGCTCTTATTTTAAAAAAACTAATCTAAATACCAATCGATCATAGAAGAGAAATTCGAATTCATTCAGATTAAACTTTTATGAAAGAGACACAAAGGAATTGCGCATTAGTTACATTAAATAAACTGAGATTTGTTTATATTTTGATGTCGATTTGAGTCCGTTGAAATTTTTTCAAGGTGACAATATTTTATGACACTAACATATTTTTAAATTTGAACTCAAAATCTTAAATAAATTAGAATTTACACGATTAAAAGGTTCGTTGATTTGTCGATTAATTGGAAGTACACACTTGCCGTACGCGGTTGTCTATTTTCCAATAGACGCAGGGAGCTTCGTCAATAATATAAAGGCAATAATTTCACTAAAAGTCGTCTATGACGGTCGATTGATATTTTAGGTTCCGCCCAATTTTATATTTCAATCAATTTACTATCGCCAATAATGTTGGTATCTCGAAAAAATTAATAAAATCTAGAAATGATAAAAGTTAACCATGTAGAGACGTTATTAGTTGAATATTAATGAGACATCAACTATTAGTTATACTAAGTTATTAGTGTAATTGCCGAGTGACATTTGGTCTAGCGGTACAAGGGTGGGGTGGGGTTTGGGAAGTACAGAGTTCGATTCCTCGCAACGTTGTAATAGAATAGGTATTAGAATAGGATTAAAAAAAAATTATTAGTGTAAACTTTTTGTTAGACTAATTTTTTATAATTCAAAAATCAAATTCAACTCCATTTTATATTTATCACGATTAAAGTATCTGCATGTTAATATAATCATTCAAAAAATTTAATAATTTGTCCGGATAAACTAAAGTTTTTCACCGGAAAATGATTCTTCCGGCTCTGCTGGCCTTTGTCTGACATATATAATTCAGGTTCGTGGTACGGCTTTTCCTCTCCTTCGTCTCCTATCAGTACTCACCGGTTGACTTTGAGGCACTCGACTGTGAAATATCACCAAGATGAAATCAATTATTTTGGGCCCACGACACTGACATTGAAAGACGAAAACTAAGGAATCTGTTGTGATACTTTAGTTAACACGAATAGATGATACTTTCAATATTATAGTTAACGCATTAAGTATCAAATTGGATTCTATGGGGACTTCATAGGAGGTGTCCCCATATGGGGACTAGCGTCTTGATCGTTGGATCGAACTTAATTTTAAATTTATGGGATCTGACGGTTTAAAATACTCAAAGGATAATATAGTCTTTTACCAAATCTGAAAAAGGTGGGTAGTTAATGTTTTTCTTAATTGTAGCCCATTATCAAACCCATTATCATAAATAATTGCTACTTTTTAGGAATTTAAAATTTAAATAATTAATTTGTTACAGGGAATTGATTACTAAAATTAAAAAAAATACGGCCACCCATAAGAAAGAAACCAGTAAACCAGCAAATCTATAAACCAGTAAACCTATAAACCAGTAAACTTATAAACTAGTAAACTTATAAACTAGTAAACCAATAAATCTGTAAATTAGTAAACCTATAAATTAGTAAACTAATAAATCAATAAACCAATATATCAGTAATTCAGAAAACCAGAAAACCATTACATCTATAAACCAATAAACTAATAAATAATTAAATTAGTAAATCAATAAATTAATAAACCAATAAACCAATACACCAATAAACCTGTAAACCAATAAACAAGCAAATCAATAAATCAATAAATCTGTAACAGAAACAACAAATTGGTAACATGGAAGATTAAATTATTAAATCAATAAACCAATAAAAAATAAACCAGTGAGCAATAAAAAAAATATAAACTAGTGAACCATTAAACCAATAAACTAGCAAACTAATAAACTAATAAATCTGTAAAAGAAACAACAATCGGTAACATGGAAGATTAAACCAGCAAATCAATAAACCAATAAACAATAAACTAGTGACTAATAAATACAGAAATCAATAAACCATCAAACCATAAACCAATAAATCAATAAATAACTAAAACCGTAAACCAATAAATCTGGAGCAGAAAGAATAATTTAGTGATTACGTGGGAGATTAATTAGAATAGTTTAGAAAGAATAATGACAAAGATATTGGGAAGTTATTAATTGCTAATTAGGTAGGAGGTTAATTAATTAGTTTGTTTAAATCAATTAATTCAAAAACTGCGGGTAGTTATTACCATCTCATATTGGAGAGAGAGAAATCAATTACATTTTACCAAATCACCCTTTTATATCAATTCTCTTCCTTTAGTCCCCATATGGGGACTAATAACTAGTCCCCACCAAATCCGCTCCCGTTAAGTATCCCTTCGACTACAATTTTGTACTATTGTATTAGATCAGTCACCACTCAATATATAGGAAGAATCACCCCGGGCTTAGTATTACCATATATTAATATATAAAAAGACTACAACTTTTTTTTTTGGTGGACAAAAGACTACAACTTTGTACTATTGTATTAGATCAGTCACCACTCAATATATAGGAAGAATCACCCCGGGTTAGTATTACCATATATTAATATATTAAAAAATATATTTTTGCCTATAACATTGTGGCTGAGAGGAGTTGTGTTTAGGGCCATTGAATATGGTGGGTGTAGGGGAACGAGGCTTAAATTGGATTGTTAAATAGATTTAGCAGTAATTCTAGTTGACGTGCTACATGAGCACAAAAACGACGATATTTATTTTGATCCCGAAAATTATTGGGGCCTTTGTCGCGAAAAAAAGATAACCTAAAAAATAAAAAAGTCGGTCTCAAAATACAAAATCATGTCGAAAAAACGTATAACTGCACTACTATCTATGAATTTTTATTATTTTAAGTCTTTGATCCTAAAATTTTTCGGTGATGGACTCGAGACCGAGTCGATTTGTTCGAGTTAAGAATCTCGTAGCACCTTCAAAGGCTAACTTTCATACAATTGGGATGGCCACATGTAATAGCCGTGGGGCAGATTCTCTGCTCCCTTTATTCGTAGATCTGGTCTGCAAGAACTTGATACTCTCTCCATGATAACAATGTCGGCAGTGACATTTTCTTGTCCACTTCCGAGACTCGAAAATTCTCGGTAACTGGCTATGTCAGTAGCATTTATATTTATACCACGGTGCCGACAAAAAACTAGTAGAGAATTGATCAACATTATACAAATAATCGCTCATCAGCAAGATTTTTCTTGAACAAGGAGTGGCAGTATACCCGGAATTTCACTTTATAAATAAAATTTCATTTGATGGGCCATATAGACTTGACTGTTCAAGTTCTCAACCTTTCTCCCAAGGTTACTCTGGAAGAGCTCAATAGTTTCTTCTCTTACTGTGGATTCGTTGAGAAGATACAGCTACTGAAGTAAGCTTTCCATTGATTTTATTTTATCCTATGCTTAATTTATTTATTATTCCCTCTTTGACATGTGATATAGTTTAGTGGTGCTGCTTATTTTTCTTTGTATGAATTAAGTAATTATTCTAAGAAATTTCCAATTTGAGCGGTTCAAATATATATATATATATATATATATATATATATATATATATATATAAATCTTTATTGTCATTCAAAAATCGTAAATAACTCAATTCTGAAGTAATATCAACAACAAAATTAACGTCTCTTTATGCTGGAAATAGAGTCGAAGACCAACTAGAGTCAGCTTTGGTGAGTTTCAGGCAGCCTTACGCATTTCAGACAGCTCTTCTACTTAATGTAAGCTCGGATATTTGTCCAAATAAAAGTTATTGCGAGGCTAATCATTTTGTTTTGTTATGATAATCTCACAAGTATATTTACTGTAAATAACACATATCAGAGAATTTTGTATACATATACTAGGCCTTTACTAGACCAACAAATTTATATTCACAAATTTAGATTTGAGTCGTATATAAAATAATGAGATCCGAGAATTCCTCTCTAAGCATAGTTTGACTATAAGATATAATTATGTCATGCCTCTGACTCGTTTTGTGTTTCATCTTAGTATGCATTGAGATAATATAAAGAGGATTAATGTACATTGATATTACGCATTCTAGTTAAAGGCTTGTGAATATCTTAGTCCCTAAAGTTTTAACATATAAATGTGTGTGTGTATATATATATACACATACATATTTTAGTAGGGTAAATTAATGCAGTTGATCACCTGTCAATAGGATGCAGTCCTCGGCGGGAAGCCAATTCGTGTTCTGCCCTGGAAAGATGATTCAGTCCCTGTTGACTTCCATTATGGATCCGCTGACAACCCTCAGGTATAATACATACCCTAATTAGTAATTATTGCTCAATCTAGAGAATTTTTGTTAATCTAACCAATTTATGACTAAACCACAAATGAATCTACCTACGAACAGATTCCTAATCTAATTACGACATTTGTAATCGTTGATATAATTATCTTTGTTGGACGAGAGCCAGGAGTTAATACCAATAGTCCGAGCAAAGGTGATGGCTATGGCCGTAAAAGGAGCCCAGACGTTGAACAAGACGAGAGAAGAGGTGGAAGCGACCTACAACGGGAAGAAGAAAATGATGGCTGACCAAACGAGAACGGCCATCGCCGGTACCGAAATAGCCATCTCGGCGGCTGCTGGATGGACCTCCGGTCTGCTCGACGGTGCTTCCAAGTGGGTGTACGCTGTTGGCAACAGGAACCCCAACTCCAGGAAGCAAATATGATGTCTTCAAAGAAAAGTAATTGTGTACGATTGGGAAAATGTAATTGTTGTTACTCTCCGAATTCCATATCAATAAGACATACTAATTATATATATATATACATATATATATACATATATATATATATACACATATATATATATATATATATATATAAATTTGTGTAAAGTAATCTCATTTAAAGTGATAACCTCTCTAAGTTAACAAAAGAATATTGATCTCGAATTAGGATCAGTATAAAAATTCAGTAACTCATCTATCATGATGACAAAATATTTTTTGTGAAGTGATATTTTTTTTAATAAGTACATTTATTTTTGCATACTTTCCAAATAAATTATTCTATAACAAATTCGTTTGTTTGATAAAACTACATCATCAAATATAGCATTTGAATGATTTCACAAGTCAAAATTTATATAATTTGAATATAAACAAAAATGATTTATACTATTTACGTATTTATAAATCAAAATTTTAATTTTAATACATTTTCAAGAAATAAACACAAATCTATCTTATGTGATAATCTCTCTAAAGTTATAATTTTTTTATTTTATCGATGTCACTTTAGAAGAGTCGTAATGTGTATGAACTCAATTCTTTTACCATTCTAATTAATCCTCATTAGTGGATAAAGTGCACTTTAATACAATATAGTTAAAACATTTTTACAAAGTATCAAATAGTTTCAAATTTTTTTAGACAAATATTTTAGAAATTCTCACTTTCAATACCTAATAATTAAAAAGATCTCTAAAAGGCCCCATCTTATGTAGGAGTGGACGCATCCATGTTCCTTGCCAAGCTCCAAGATAGCGCGTACAATATTCTTGGGTAAAAAAGCTCACAAACGGACGCCCATCATGGACCATCCTCGTCCATATAGACAGGGTTGTTCTTTTTTGTTTGTTCTATTATATTTCGTACAATTGACACAATATTATATTTTCTAAATAATTTTTTAAGAATAAAATTTATGTTAGAATTATTTGTAACTTTTAAAAAATTAAATAATACGTAAATATATATTTTTCAACTTTCGATAAATAGATTTCAAATATTAACATATTTTCATACAATCTAAATTTATATCTTCGTTTCACTATTATGAATCAAATAATCATAACTCTCATAATTTTTAACTATTTTCTAATCTTTCTTTCCTATAAACTCTTAAGTTTTTTATTTTTCCCAATTTTTGCCAAATTTTTTCTAAATTTTGATACATGAACATCGTAGCCCACAACATGTCTAACAAAACTTGTTTATCAATGAGCCCATCAGTAACACAACCGAGAAAGTGACAAAATTTAGTTAGAATGTTAAAGAAGATAATATTCTAATATCATCTTATATCTTCTATATTGAGGATAGCAAAATTGTAAAAAAAAGTATTTGTATTTTCACTCTAGGCACGAGTGACTGCCTTGTATGATAAAGCTCAACCTGAAAAATTAGACGAATTAGACATAAAAAAGTGGAACAAATGAAAGATCATTACAAACAACTTAACAAAAATGCACAAAAGTAGTTTGGTGTATATAAGAAAGAACTTGTGAAGAAACAGAGTAGAATGAGTATGACTAACGTTGAGCAAGATGCATAGTCACTCTATGCAAGTAACACCAATAATAAAATTTCTAGCTTGATTATCTTTAATGAAGTTATATGTAAATATCTCAAGTAGAGTTTGGATGTATGGCATGATGTAACATATTGCCTCCAGAATTTGAGCAGCATTGTGAGGAGAGTGGTATAAGTTACAAGATATCTGGAATGATTGATGATGGTGATTATTTAATCCCCTCCAACCTGAGAACTCTAATCAATGGATCATCAGCAATTTTGCATCATATTGGTAGAGATGCCAAAAAAAATAGGAAAGATAAGATTGTTATTGATAAAGTAGCTAGAAAAATATAGATAATAAGAATGATCCAACAAACAGAATTTGAAATAATAAACAAGAAACTAAAGATTGAACAACAAAGGAAACATAATGAAATGGAAGAAAAAAGGCCAACATAATTGGAGTTGAATCTAAACATATTGAATATAGTGTTTGTAAAAGAGTACCTATCTCCTAAAAGATGAAGAGATGAAACGCATATTGAACACATCAATTTTGTATGGAAAGTGAATAAATTTTTTTCATATAATTTTTATTTGTGTTATTTTAATTAATGTACTTTATGTAACTATTTCTCAATTTAAATAAAGTTTTCCTTCCACCCAACACTCATTAATTGATTTGTCATTTATTGACTGAGTATTGCCGTTGTGAGCTTTTTTTCTACACTCAATATTCTTTAATTCATTTGTTATTTACTAGCAGGGTATTATCGTTGTCAACTTTTTTCTCCACCCAACACTCTTCTCCTCCAATCAACTTTTTCCTCCACCTGACTTCTTTCACCCAACACTATTTTTTCTTCATCCAACATTATTTCTTCTAACATATTCTTCACTAAGACCAATATTATTTCTTCCAACATATCCTTTCAACACTCTTTCAACATCAAGAATAATATCTCTCAGTCGTAATTCTAGTTTGAATTCAAATTTTAATGATTTATTCAATAAGGATTATAATAAATAGGAAGGTGGAGTCCACTAATAGAATAGCAAATGGATCACATACTCGAGGATATGTACATTAACAAGATCATTCAGAATATAGGAGAATATAATACTCCACATTGAAAGAGATTCCTGAATAGAGAACGCAAAGCTGGACACGAATACTTGATAACTAACTACATTGCTAACATGCCAACATATGGAGCTGATCACTTTTTACATCAATTTTGCATGCAAAGACCATTGTTCCTCCAAATAGTAAAAGGGGTGAGTGCCTCTGATAAATATTTCTAACACAGACGAGATGTTGTTGGTAGACAATGCCTTTCAATATTGTAGAAGTGTATTACTACTATCAAGGTGTTATCCTATATGATCATATGATATTATTGATGAATACTTAATAATGTGTGAATTTACAACCAAAAAAGCTATAATAAAGTTTGTAGACAATCTAATTTTTTGCATTGATGCTGGATACTTCAAAAAGTCCAATAAACAAGACTTGCAAGATTACTCCATGTGGAAGAACAAAATAGATTTCCACACAGGATAAAAAATATTGATTGCATACATTGGCAATAGAAAAAATTTTCTAATGTATGAGCTGGACAATATGCAAGAAGGAGTAGGAAGACAACAATTATTTTTGAAGTAATTACATTATATAACTTATGAATTTAGCATGCTTTCTTTGGAATACCTGATATGTACTCTAGTGTTCTCTTATTTTTAGTGAAATATTGAAGTCACACACCAAAAATGAGTTACATCTTCAAGTCATTGATGAGATTTATCTTACATGGGCTATATTTGTCAAGCCAATTATATCTCCATCATCTAAAAAACACAAGTTATTCGCTCAAGCTCAAACAACCTATAGAATTATATCTCCATCAACTAAAAAACACAAGTTATTCGCTCAAGCTCAAACAACCTATAGAAAAGATGTAGAGCGAGCATTTGGTGTTCTGCAGACATATTTTTTAATTCATGAGACGTTCATATCTTTTTTGGAGGATAAAATGTGAAGAATTATGTTGGCTTGCATTATAAATACACATTATGATCATAGAAGCTGAACGAGACACATATCTTCGTTATAATGATCTGACTAAATTTTTTAATGACACATCGATATGACATGAAAAAGATGATGGATGACTTGCCGAGTTTTCTACTAAACAAATTAGAGACTTATTCATATATGAATGATATGTAAGAATTCTGCAATAGACATGCTCATAATATTCTCAAAATTGATATGATTGAGCGAGCATATCTAACAAAACTTATAGATTATAGTTAATTTATAATTATTATTTGTAATTTATCATTTCGGCTTCTTTCTGTAACTTGAACTATTTTTAATTAATATATGCGTAAAATTATAATTTATTACTTTCGAAATTACATATATTTAATAGAAGAGAATATGTGCATGAGAACGAAATTAGAGTGAATTGACTTATGATATTGATAAGGGGGATATTAATTGTAAACTGGTTGTCGATGAGTTGGAGTAGAAAAATGAATGTCGTAAAAAATTGAATAAAATGAATTATTTTGATATAGATAAATGATAAATTAATTATTTATTCAAAATAATTTAGTAATAAATTATGCGATTGCAAGTATTCTAAGAAATTGTACACTAGTCAAGGTTGACTAGCAAGGCAAAAAGTCTCAAGTAGAACCATAGTTTTTAAATTGGCAGTCCGACCGGTCAGACCACAAATTGCCCACCCAATCGGCCAGAAATTTATAATCTGACCAGTTACCTAACGAACCGGTGCTTTTCTAGGATTTTTTGGTCCGACCAGAAAACTGGGCAGTTCGACCAGAAAATATTGACTGATTTATTTTTTTATTTTCGATTTGAGATTAACCGTTCGTATGGATACTATATTTGGTATATTTTATAAAAAATAGTATGATTATATATTATTATTATTAATTTATTACATAAATTTTTATCTATATACCTATATATATTTTAAAAAAATAGAATTTTTTTTAAATATAAAATCCAATCTGACCGGTCAGACCAGTCCGACCAGAGATTGCTCAGCCAACCGGGTCGATCTCTGGTCCGTTTTTGAAAATTATGACTATAACAAGTGGGAAACCAAACAACAGTGTTAGTGAGACACTTCACTTCAAAGTTCAAAGGTCAACTGTAAGAAAGAGAGGCGAAAATGGTGGACCATCACCCTCAGCACCCGTACGAACCCAGCGATCTTGAACTCCCGGGCTTCGCCCCGGTTTCCTTTCCCAGGATACCATCTTCGCCGTCTACGGGGTTGCCTCTATTGTCGTCGTTTCTGTCACGTGGCTTCTCTCAGGTTTGCTCTCTCTCTCTCTCTCTCTCTCTGGACCAACTTCCCCTTTTGGCGTTCAAGTCTCAGTATTTTGGGTCGCTTGCAGTGTAGGCTTAGAGGTTGGGCCTGGGAAGCGTTTGTAGCGTAGTCTGGCCTGATATCAACGAGTCGAGTATTATCGGGGCTTATTGTAGCGGGTGACTCTCCCAATGTTGTGTTTACATTCGCGGGGATTGAACCCGAGGCCTATTTGGACCAACTTCTTTTGGGTAGTTTGGTTGACTTTCTGCATGGTTGACTAGGATAATGGGTTTCTTGGCTATGGAGTGGATCTGTAGGCTTCAACCAATTTGCATTTGGTTGGGGATCCATGTATTGGTTTTTCGCATTCATTGGAGATGAAGGGTGTGAAAATTGTGAAATAAGATAAATTTGTTCAATCGTGTTATACAAAGAGTGATTACAGAGCTAATTTATACAGCTAAAGAGGAAGAGAAAAGGCAATTTTAGCTAATTACACTAATTACAATTATCGAAGGAAAGGAATGCAATCGACAGCGGACAATTGGAGCTGGAGATCTTTAATTGAGTAAGGAAGGATCCGTTGGGGTTGAGATCTTAGGAGATTATTTCCAATTATGGTCGATTGTGCCTAATTGTAGTTGATTATGTCCAATTGAGTCCGATTGCGTTTGATTGACTCAGAATTGGAATGTGCGGATCTGATTGAGGCCAAATTGGGTCTTCATTCTTCAACATCCCCCCTCAAGTTAGGGGTGTATATGTCACACATCCCTAACTTGCTGAGATGTGCATTGAATAGGGCAGTACCCACAGCTTTGGTAAATAGATCAGCTGGTTGATCTTCACTTTCGATATATGGTGTGATGATGGTGCCGTCTTGAACGCGTTCCCGCACGTAATGACAGTCGATCTCTATGTGTTTGGTGCATTCGTGGAATACGGTATTGGAAGCGATGTGAATGGCTGCCTCGTTGTCACAATAAAGTGGGATTGGAACCTGCACGTTAAAATTAAGTTCAGTGAGAAGGTTACGAATCCACACAATTTCAGTTAAGGTAACGGCCATCGCACGATATTCGGCTTCGGCACTTGATCTAGAGACCACATTTTGTTTTTTGGATCTCCAAACAACAGGATTGTTGCCGACAAATAGACAGTAGCCCGAAGTGGATCGTCGATTGTTCTTACATCCTGCATAATCGGAGTCACCGAAAGCAGAAATGTTGAGGTTGCCACTTTTGGTCATAAGAATTCCTCTCCCGGGGCAATGTTTGAGATACTTAAGTATCCTTTCCATGATTTCAACATGCTGAATTCGGGGAGAGTGCATCACTTGGCTGATTAAGCTCACGGCGTAAGTGATATCAGGTCGAGTAATGGTTAAATAAATCAGCTTACCAACCAATTTTTGAAATTTATTAACATGAGGATAGAGTTCACCTTTATCATTTAACACCTTAAGGTTTGGTTCGAGTGGAGTCTTGTATGGTTTGGATCCCAACTTCTTTACCTCGTGAAGAAGATCTAAAACGTACTTGCGTTGATTAAGAAAGATACCCTTGGAAGAGTAGGCCAACTCAACTCCAAGAAAATATTTCAATTTTCCTAAGTCTTTTATGTCGAATCGAGAATGCAATTCAGTCTTTAATTTGGCAATTAAATCAGCGTTAGGGCCCGAGATTAAAATGTCATCAACATAGACAAGGAGGATGAGCTTACCTTCACGTGATTCACGAATGAATAAGGAGGAATCTGTATGGCATTTGCGAAAGCCGAGGCTTTTTAGCTCTCCACTGAGTTTATTGTACCAAGCTCGCGGAGATTGCTTGAGCCCGTAAATTGCTTTATGTAATCGATAGACCTTACCTGAGCCTTCGTGGATATGTCCTGGTGGTAGGTTGAGATAGACCTTTTCTTCCAAATTTCCTTGTAAAAATGCATTCTTCACGTCCATGTGCTCGAGGTGCCAACCTAAATTCACAGCAATAGAGAGAAGGATTCTAACAGTATTCATTTTGGCTACGGGGGCGAAGGTTTCACTATAATCAATCCCATGGGTTTGAGTGAAACCTTTTGCCACGAGCCTAGCTTTATGTCTCTCAATTATGCCATCGCTATTATATTTGATTTTAAAAATCCATTTACAATCAATTGCACGTTTGTTTGGTGGAAGTTGACAAATGGTCCATGTTTTGTTACGATTTAAAGCATCGAGTTCTTCAGCCATAGCAAGTCTCCAAGAATTATGTTTAATAGCTTCAAAAAATGATTTAGGTTCTGAATTAGAGTCAATGCTACTCAAAAAAGTTTTATGTTGCCTCCCTAAGTGATCGTAACAAATATGAGATTCAATTGGATAATATCTGTTAAAAACTTCTAAATCCCGTAAGTTGGAGTTTGGCAATTTCAATCGAGTGGATCGTCGAAGGTTCTGATCAGGTGGATTTCGTTCAGAGTGAACAAGTTGCTGATCAGAGACCTCGCGTTGAGATTCAATTTGGTTCGATTGGACAGAAGGCACTAGAGGGGTCGTACCTGAATTGGGGTCAGAGTCTTCTTGATTTGGTGTTGGCCTTCTCGATTTTGGGACACAAGCACTTTCCTCAGCAACTGTTTCAGCATTTGGTGGCTTCGGTTGCTCTGAATCCTGCAAAGGTGGGCTAAGATCAAGGTTGTTAATCGAGTAGAAACCAGGAGGGGCAGGTGGACAAATTGTGCTTGATTTGTCAAGATTTTCAATGTAATACAGGGTATGTTCTAAAAACTCCACATCACGAGAAATATAGAATTTTTTAAGAGAGGGTGCGTAACACTTATACCCTTTTTGCGTCGTAGAGTACCCCAAAAAGATGCAGCGGATGGATCGTTTGCCAATTTGTCCCTTTTTTCGGCTGGAATTTGAACATATGCATAACAACCAAACACTTTGAGGTAAGATAGATCAGGTTTCTTGTTGAGTAATACCTCGATAGGAGCTTTGAAGTTGAGGACAGAGCTAGGTAATCGATTAATTAAGTGACATGCCGTAAGAATTGCTTCACTCCAATATCCTCGTTTTACGTTCATCTTGAACATAATTGATCGAGCTACTTCAAGGAGGTATCGATTCTTCCTCTCGGCCATGCCATTCTGTTGGGGAGTGTAGACACAAGACGATTGATGGATGATTCTTGCACTCGTTAGGAAGGGCTTGAAATCCTTTTGATATTCGGTGCCATTGTCAGTACGGAAAATCTTAATTTTAGCATTGAATTGGTTACAGACCAAATGATAAAATTCTTTAAATTTTAAGAAAACATCACTCTTTTGTTTGATAAGATAAATCCAACAAGCACGACTATAATGGTCAATAAAGGAGACAAAGTAGTGATAACCGTCAAAGGAGGGCTGAGGTGATGTCCACACGTCGGAATGCACCAATTGGAAAGGTGCATTATACTCTGTTTCAGATGTCTTAAAAGGAGGACGATGGTGTTTTGCGAATATGCAGCTCTCGCAGTGATTTGGTCCTGTTTCAAGGTTAGTAAAAACTTTCGAAAGAACTAAATTACTAGGATGCCTAAGACGATCATGCCATAAGTGAGAAGGATCTGTTTTTGTGGATGTCATAGCAACTGGAATCGATTGAAGAATGTAAAGTCCATTAATTAGATTTCCTTCACCAATCTTCTTCGAAGTTTTGCAATCCTGAAAAATCACGGATTTTGTGGTGAAAATGGCACGACAATTGAGTTCACTAGTGAGTTCGCTAATTGATAACAAATTGCAAGTTAAATTCGGGACCAACATAGCATTTGAGTCAATAGAGGAATTAAATAACTTGATCTTACCCGTCCCTGTAATTGGTATAGATGCCCCGTTAGCAATTAAAATTGACTGATTCTCAATTGGTTTAAAATGGGACATAATGATTGTTGATCATGTGCTCATTTGCACCCGAATCAACAATCCAAATGTTCTCCGGACGAGTTAATTTAGACGAAAGGCATATAGCAGTGTTACAATTGAGAATTTTACCTTCTTTACCTTCGCCTGGGTTTGACTTTGGAGGAAGGCTTGATTCAGAGTTCCCCTTCAAGTGGAGAAAGACACGCTGGGCTAAGTCTTCAATTGATGAAGTCGAGTTTTGATTGAAGTTTGATGATCCAGCTGAGTGGTAACCATTGGGCGAGGCTGCCACATGGTATGCACTGGTCTTTTCTCCGAAGTTCTTTTCCCTCTTAACTTTCAAGTGTGGATGTAAGATCCAACATCTGTCGATAGTATGACCTGATTTACCACAGTGATTACAAGTATAATTGGTTTTAGGTTTACCTTCCTTGTTGTGGTTAAAGGGTGAACTGGTTCGGGAATTTATGAATCTCTTTGCGGCAAGAGCAGATCTGCCTTCTTGGAAGCTTGTAAACGCATTAGACTCGTTTGAAGTCTCTGGCTTCTGGTATGAAATCACCACTTTCTTGCGGGTTTCATCTTTCTGGATTCGTGAACACACGGAGCTGAACGAGGGAAGCTCAGCGGCAGTGAGGATTTGGTCTCGGAGCACTTCAAATTCAGGGCCGAGACCCATGAGAACCTTGAAGATCCTATCTTCTTCTTCCCTTTTGTTTATCACCGTGGGATCAGTGGTTGCGGGCCTCAAGTCGGTTAATTCTTCCCACATTGATTGTAACCTGCTCAAGTATTCAACAAAGGGCCTTTCTCCCTTCTCTAGATCAGCAATACCTTTTTTCAATTCAAATATTCGGTAAAAATTTTCTTGCTGGGAATACAAGGCTTTAACTGAATCCCACAAAATTTTCGAGCAAGTTGCATAATTAAATAAGTCGTGCAGTTCAGAATTGATCGAGTTTAATAACCATGACATTACCTGGTGGTCGTACATACGCCATTCCGGGTAATGTGGTTCGGTTGGCTTCGGAGCTGGTAGGTCTCCGTTGATAAAACCAACATGCCCTCGACCACAAAGGGCGATAAAGATAGCTTTAGACCAGGACGAGTAATTCTTACCGTCAAACGAGACCGTGGTAATTTTGAGGCTGGTATTGCCGTCAATTTGCGCGATCTTCTTCAACAAGTCTGAACTTGAAGGTGCCGAATTTGAGTCGACTGCTTCTGCAGTTCCTTCGGTGATGCCTTCGGTAGACATTATGGGAATAGGGACTAATACTCAGAATGTATTCAGAATTTTGGCTCTGATACCATGTGAAAATTGTGAAACAAGATAAATTTGTTCAATCGTGTTTTACAAAGAGTGATTACAGAGCTAATTTATACAGCTAAAGAGGAAGAGAAAAGGCAATTTTAGCTAATTACACTAATTACAATTATCGAAGGAAAGGAATGCAATCGACAGCGGACAATTGGAGCTGGAGATCTTTAATTGAGTAAGGAAGGATCCGTTGGGGTTGAGATCTTAGGAGATTATTTCCAATTATGGTCGATTGTGCCCAATTGTAGTTGATTATGTCCAATTGAGTCCGATTGCGTTTGATTGACTCAGAATTGGAATGTGCGGATCTGATTGAGGCCAAATTGGGTCTTCATTCTTCAACAAAGGGGAACTGGTGAAATGGAGGAATTTGGAAAAAGAAGTAGAATTGGATGGATTAATAAGGTTGAACAAGAGTTTGGTTTTAAAGTTGGAGGATACGAGGGAGTAGCTTCTGCGCAACTCTTTCATTTTGGAATTAGACACTTAGACTCTTAGTCGGGTTTCACAGTTCGTCAAGACTTCGTTCATCATGCCTATGAGAATAATGTTGAAATGGAACTTATTTTGAAATTCGACTTAAGAGGAAATAAATCTCACATCATAGACATTTCTGAAGCTGTTTGTGGCATTTGACATACACTTGTGAGGCTTGCCAATTGATGCTTCAATAACCAGCTCTCCTATCAGTTCTTAATGCACTTCTAAGAAATGTTGGTTGCTGTCTCCGCTCGTTGTGAATGTTATTTTCAAGCCTCTGTTTGGAATGCGACTTTCATCTTAACCATCTAGGTCGATTGTGGACGCTGTCCTCCTAATGTTGCTTACAGTATCCTCAGCAAGTTGTTAAGATGATGGAACACGCCTTAGATTGGACCTCGCTTCTACCTCTGGTTCTTGCTCGGTACAATTGGCATAAATGATAATTGATATAATGTATGTGCAGATGCATTTTATCTGAACTTGTTTATCTGTGAACCTTTCCCCGACTGGTTCTAATTGATTGATTTAACTTTCTGCGTCGTCAGGAATGTCGTGCAAGGTTAAAAAACTCGACAGGGTTTGATGTGTTGGTGGGCCTTTACTGGTCTTACACACATCATTCTTGAAGGGTATTTTGTGTTCTCCCCCCAGTTCTACAAGGAGAAGACACCTTCCTATCTTGCTGAAGTTTGTAAGTACTCCATCCTTTCTATTACACATTTCATTGCAGCGGTTAAGATTGTATCTAAACCTAAATTTTCTGATAAAGTTCATAGTGTTTTTTGACAGGGAAAGAATACAGCAAAGGTGATTCGAGATACGCAGCAAGAGATGCTGCAGTGGTTACCGTGGAAGGGTTGACAGCAGTTCTGGACGGTCCGGCATGTCTTCTAGCTGTGTACGATCTTACTCTGCTTTAATGCCATTTTCCTTGAAAATATAACAACTTTATATTTTTTGGATCTTAATTTCCTATAGCAAATGTGGTTTCTCGTACTTGGCCGGTATGCAATTTCGGCCGGGAAGCCATATAGCTATATACTTCAGTTCACCATTTCACTGAGGCAGCTCTACGGGACGTTTGTGTATTACATAACTTCCTACTTGGAAGGAGACAAGTTTGCTGCAAGCTCCTACTACTACATTGCCTACTTCATCGGTGAAAATGCCTCATGGATTGTCACACCCTCGATCATTTGCATCCGGTGTTGGAGGAAGGTCTCTGCGGTGGTTGCAGTACAAGGTCCGAAGAGGACGAAAGCTCACCGAAGCTGATCAAATGTGCGCCACTTCGGGATTCATGCTCGACCATTGTTGGCTGGTCATTCTATTTTCATGCTTTAGTAATTGTTTTGAACTTGATAATGCAATTTTGAAGCAGCTTCTTGGTCCATTCTTTAGTTAAGTTCCGTAACTTTTAATACAATTTTAAAAACTCCTTGACCTCGTCTCTTCCTTTCATCTTCAACTATTCACCCCTTCTCTCCTCTACTCCACGCCCTCCCTCCTCCTCTCCTTTCATCCTCTAACCACCATTCCAACATTAATACCCAGAAGCACCTAAAATTTTCTCAAATTCAAATTGGATGGAACATTCACTCAATATGTGCCAAAGAACCCTTCAAAAAATTCACGAATCTAATATTTCCAATTCCCAGTCTGTTCTCAATCTAATAAAGTTGGAGCACGAAAGTAGAGATTTTCAAATGAAAAAATTTATTACTTAAATCATTAAAGATCAAAGACTTTAGAACAGTTTATCCTAATTTATAACATGGAATTCTACGCAATCATTATTTATCAAAATATACGTCTTTCTAAAAATATTATCTTAATATGTCAAAGTCATCCCGTGAGTTGGCAACCGGTCATTGGCTACTAATGTTCAATATAGAACATGAAATGCAACATGCTAAAAAGCCGCATCTTTGTCTTTCATAAGATTTAGGACAACATTCACCTATGGTTCCAAAAGACACTACAACATCAGCTATATACCGGTAGACAGTAAATCAGTTCTATCCCAAATTAACTACAACCAATAAGATCACGCCACTCGGTCGCCTGAGATTGGGTTGCTGCCTCGCTAAGTAAACTTTTCTGACCAATATTTAAACCTTCCACTTCCAAAAGCTAAAGGCAAAAACTATCAACTTGCATTTTGCTTTTTTTATTTATTATCATTAAGGTTAGTATCAGTATATTTATTGGATTAACTAGTTAAAATTCGAGCATAAAACTTTAAACAAAATAAAAATATATCAACAAATATTTAACAATAGTTCATTTTCAAAAACTAGAATTCAATTGTTAAACAAAGGTATAACTACTTGATGCAAGTTACTGACCTATTGATGCTGCTTGCCTTTAACTTCCTTGTCCTATATAAACTCCTCCGTGGGCTTCCACAATCCATCTCACGAATTGGGTTTTCTCCAACAACAACAAGAAAAACCCTCCTCACCTTTCCATTTCATTCCCTAAATTAAGCCATTACAATGAAGAACAAAACCTCTAGTTTCTTAAAACAAATAATGTCGCTCCTTAGCTCCATAGCCAAGGCCAAATCCTTGGCTATCAAGACCAAACCAAGCACATCCCGTGCCCGGATCCTCGTGCTCTCTTTGATGAGGAACAAAAAGTTACTCGCCGGATCGATCTCCGACAAGATCCATAATCTCCTTGGCCACCATAAGAACGGCGAAGGTAGTGAAGAGGACCACGAAGATGACTACAACGACGACGATAAGGCCATTGTTCTTTACAATGCCAAGTCCAACAACTGTCAGGCTTCTTCAGGCACACAATATTCGGGGGCAAACATTGACGAAGATGTTGCGAGGAGTAGCTATTGCTACTTCGATGAGGACGATGATGGAGAGTACCCGGATCTACGACACTCCCTGTTCAAAGAGGACTTCGATGATCCGGGCGGTTCCATCATCGACCTGGTGAAGAACTCCAAGGAAAGTGGAGCTAATGATTTCAGCTTGGAGGCCGAGATCGACCAAGTGGCGGATTTGTACATCATGAGGTTCCACAATAAAATAAGGATGCAGAAGCTTGATTCCTTCAAGAGGTACAAGGAAATGCTCGAAAGAAGTGCTTGACAGGGCTGAACCACGGTTGCATGCCGGCCGGTTTTTTACGTAGATATCATGTGGTATCCGAATATCAAAAAATATCGACCATCGTGTGATGGTATGGTGTTATTCTCAACATTAAGTTGGATAATATAGGATTATCCTTATCATCCTAAAATTATTACCAGATTTAGTTTTGAACTCGCTTTTCTAAGATTGGCTTGGACAATAAATCATTTTATCATAATTATTAAAATTATTTCATCATAATTACATAGTTAGATAAATTATTTATTATAATTGACTAAGCTAGTTCATTTCAAATTATTTTATCATAGCACTGGTTATTCTATCCTAAACACGGATCATTCTATATAATTGTACAAAATACGGATCATTCTATATAATTGGACAAAATATTTTATCATAACTACCCGAACCATTCTATCAAAATCTGAAACATTTGATTGTACCAAATGAATTATTTTTATACTCGAGAACAATCCTACATAAAAATACGTCTATAGTACAACTCAACATTGTTCATCAATAAATAGGCCCAGATGGTCTGAGCTCGGAGATGGTACATAAATTTTATTTTCTGTTTATTTTACTGGTTATTTCGATTTCTCCATTTAATGCTTCATTAGTCACCTCCATGCAATGTAGATTGTGATTTCATTAGTTAATAAAAGCTAGTTATAGCAAATACATTAGTGCAAGAAATGTTTGGCACCTAACGCCCATACTTGACAATTATATTCGAAAAATTTGTAAAAAGCCACAAAGTTCAAAAAATATAAAATTTGAATCCTGAATCTAGTTTACAATCTCGGAAATTTACGTTTGAAATAGGTTCGTTCATCTGAAAATATGCAAGAGCTATGGCCCCATTCATCATGGCTTGATAAAAATATACATAATAAATTAAAATGAAATGAAAAAAAGTGGGTTAAAATTAAAATGGATTTTTATCTCATATTATAATTTTTATTAACAGAAAAGACTGTCCAGTGAAAAATGAAGCAAATCGCACTAAGCCACCAGTTAGACCTGACCACGGTTCGAATTCGAACGAATTCGAATCAAATTAGTTCAAATTCGAATTTACCTAAACATAAACCGTATTTAATTCGTCCAAAGACGAATCGAATTCGAATTATGAACGAATCGAATTATAAACGAATCGAATACGAATTATAAACGAATCGAATACGAATTGAATTCGAATTAATTCATAAATATTTAATTTTTAATAAATATATAAATAAGTATTCAACATTTTTTTTGGCGTCTTTCCCAAATCCAAAAGCCCATCTTTTAAAAATTGATGTTAGAAGCCCCCGCTCCCACCACACACACATATATATATATATATATATATAACAAATTCTAAACGAATTTGAGTCGAATTCTATACGAATTCAACTCGAATCGAATTCGAAGTCAATTTGCCGAATTGACGAATTATCAAAATTACAAACCGAATTCAATTCGAACAATGACGAATTTGAATCGAATTTTTAACGAATCGAATTATACACGAATCGAATCGAATTATCAACGAATCGAATCGAATCGAATTACGAATCGGATTTGATTCATGGCTAAGTCTACCACCAGTGGCGTGGCAGTGAGTCCTACCTTTACCTTTCAACTTTTTCTTTTCAAATAAAATGAAAAAAATCCTTAAAAAATATAACTATTTATAAAAAAAATTAAAACTGTGCGTGAAATGTCTTCAAACTATAGTTTAAGAATTTTTGCGCGATGATCCTGAATTTTAAAAATGCAACTCGTGATCCTGAAATTGGTCAATTATTTTGCGACGTAGCCTTGGGATGGATCCGAGCAAAAATAAAAACACTCCGAGCTTATGTGGCGTGCTGGTGCAGCGTGCCATGTCGGATAAATTTGCCTGGGTGTCTTGCGTGGGTGTTAGATAACATGGCCATGAATAAATATCTATTTCAATCTTTACTTTCTTTAATACTTTTTAAAATATTCCATCTTTAAATACCCAAAAAATCCAAAATTATAACTCTTAAAAATTTCTAAATCCAATTAATGCACAACCCAGGTGCAACCATCATCCTCCCGTACCATTTTTCAATTGTACGACCG
>SOPF01027919.1:0-18408 GCA_012979155.1 Hypericum perforatum
CAGGTATCGTTGCAGGATTTGTACCATATACAACATATTTTTGTTCCTAATGGCCGTATTTTGAATGAAATATGACACAAATAACATTGCCGAATTAATAATACTAATAATAATAAATCATTCATAAAGACATTTAAGTTATAATTCTAGCATCTAAGATGGCGGCATAAGTTAATAAGCTGCAACTTCCTTCCCTTTCATTCTACAAATAAAATCTGTCATTGGTGTGCAATGCCCTTTTTGACGAGCATATCATAGACCCTGTCAATTTTGTTGGACTCCAATTTGAACAATGGATGCGCATCAGTCTTCTTAGCAATATTTCCGCTGAAGATCTCCTTTGTCATCATCTCTTGGACGTGAAGGTAAAGTGGCGGCGGAAGCCTTATCTCGCAGCACAGGCGTTTCTCCTGACGCAGCATCAGCAGCAGCAGCTCCCATAAATCAAAGAGTAACAAAGCTATACTAGAAACCACGGCACACAGCAAGATGAAGAAACCAACTACTTACCTGTTCAGACAACAACTGTGTTTCGTAGAAGCCCATCAGGCTGAATTCATTAGCATAGCTCGAAGAACCTCCTGGCATGGCTAGCCTTGAGCCTGCGTCCTTTCCAAGATGTTCCGAAGCCATCAACCCGTCTGAACCTTCCTGGTTGCTTGTATCTATCTGGATGGATACTTTAACTCTTTCGTCAGCTTCCCTTTTCCTCTTCTGTTCCAGGTACCGATCGGCCTCGGCTGATGTACGACAACCAGCAGCTTGGGCTTCCTGCAGTTTTGGACATGCATATTTCCAAACAGAGGATATCTTATGGGGAAGCTAATCAAGTTCCATTGTTGCATCGAACAATATTATACCACTCAACTCAAGCAATGACATATGCTCACGACCACTTTGATTTCATTATTCAATCTTATACGCAAAATAATGCAACATACATTTATGGGCATAAATTAATGGAAATGCTGAACAACTCATCGTAGATGTAAATACAAAAGCATGTTTAAATCCGAAAATTTCATACCTTTAATTTCTGAAATTTTTTCAAATTTCGGTGCTCTTCTATAACTGTTCGAAGGAGCTCTTCATGCTCTTCCTTAGAATGAAAGCGCATGAAGACGTCATACTGTCGGCATAGAGCCCGCTCTTCACTAGATAAGTCCCTCTCGAATGCACTCACATATAACAAGTTTCTTTCAAGTATAAACTCTTTTCGACGCTTCCTTTCAGCAAGCCTGCCAAAGTTCTACACATTCATCAATCTACTGCAACGAACTCTTTATGCATTGTAACCTAGTAATATCACAAGCTGTTAAAAGAAAGTCTCCAGAGAGGCAAGGATGCAAACAAATCTTCTCTCTCTTATTCGAATAACACGACTTATATAGTAAGCAAAAAAAAATCTAGAGCTTGATAGAAGACAAAATATTTGAAGGGTTGCATGAATAGGTGTGGAGGCATTCTCACCCGAGGTTTGACAGGTAAGACATATTTTTCATTCGTAGAAGTTATTCAAAGTGAAACAATTGGAAATGACATTAAAATATTACCTCACTTTTGAAAAAAATAAAATAAATTATTACCTCTTAAAATAGATGCGCAACACTCGAAGCTTCAGCTCTCTCTCCTCATCTGTGTCAGTATCTTTGAACTCCATCTCAGCCAACAATTGTTCAGCATCATTATCATACTCAGGATCAAACTCTTGCCTTTTTGGATTGTAGCCACTCAGCTCAACCAAACCGTCATTCCCTGCTAATTCTGGTTTCTTCCCCTTAGACTTTCTGATAGGTTGAGAATCTGCTTGAAGTTTTGTAGAAATGAACATAGATAAGGACATATCATTTCCTTTGGGAAAAAAAGGACTAATCAAATTATAGTACAATAAAAGCTTATCAGCCCAAGCCAGCTATATATTCTTGTGGCAGCCATTTCCAATTTTAGAAAAAAATTGAAAGCACTGCAATATGCACAATAATCAGAAGGGCATATTTGGTAAGTAAAAAATACAATATTTAGTCAGTCTTCCAATGAAAGTCATTACATCTAATAAGCAACCATGTCTAGAAGAGGAGGAACAATTTAATAAAATCGAAAAAGATTGGTCACAGCCTCTAGCAAATTTGATAAGATTTTCCAATGACAGACACCAACATTTGAGATCAATGCTATGCTATCAACGTTAACGGTGAAAATAAAAGAACATAATAAAGATATGGTTCTTATTATCCAAAAAAATATCTTTCTTTTATTTATGACCTCTGTAACCCAACCCAAACTAGATTCTAGTAAGTATGCCCTGGTGATATTAATGCCTAGTCCTAATTTGAACATCTGTGAATGCTCTATACCACATTAAACTCCCATAGTGTCCAGGAAACTGTTATTACCTGAGTTTAATGGAGTAGAAAGTAAACGGCCAGAAACACCTCCTAGCTGCCCTTCCTCAACTCTGATTCAATCAAAGGAATACAAGGACGGTGAGGTCTCTCATAGTTGAGAACTACAGAAAATATACAAGTCTGTATAATAATCATACTTGACTCTTGAAGGTGAAAATAGAGACTCTTCCTTTACGTTGTGCTCGGCAGTCGAGGAAAATCCTAAGAGACATAAAAAGAGAATAGTACAGGAAAATCAAATTGGATCAAGGAACAATTAGAATTTTCTCACGGTTAACAAAACTGGTTCATCACATACGTCAGATTAATTTACTCAGTGATAAATACTTTCATCAAATATGTCTCAGATTAATTTACTCACTGATAAATCCTTTCATCAAATATTTGGTGAAAAGTATGATATTCATAAATTATTCCATGTGTCAACAAACCTTGTTTGTCCTCACCATGTCCTTTGGCCATTGCAAGGAGCTCCTTTCTATTTTTTCCAACAACATGAGACATGTCCTACAATGAAAATAACTAAGCAATAAAGTAACACCAACAGGAGAAAGCAAGACTTGTTGTTTGAGTGACGAGAAAGAAAAACTTGTCAGCATGAATTAGTTAGCAACAATATCTCACCGGAAGAGGGAAGTATGAAGAACTCAAATACACATTTTTGTAGTGCTCGATGCAAATTTCTTTACTCTTTGTTCCCACATGTTCCGCAACTTCTGCCCAATTCCCCATACCATACATTTCCATTCCCTGGAACATTCCACAGTTTGTAGATATGTGATGTGATCATGCTCACAGAAATTACATTAGCAAATAAAATTGACGAATTACCCAAGGCATTGAGATGAAAGGGAGAAAAAATAGGGAATCACCTCTAGCAGCAGTATTTCATCATCTGCATTCCAGTCATGGCAAATAAGTGGAAAGGATAAGTTGTCCTGCCATAAAAAAAAATAAATAAATAAAAAGTTAGGCTTTATGAAATTATACCTCGATAACAAAAACCTTCAGCTTTACATAAGGCGAACAGCAAAAGGCCAAGTTCAATTTAGATGTTCTGTTTCCTGATCAGTTGTAACGTAAAGAACTCCAAGCACAAAGAACAAAATGAAATTTTTTTTTCTTCCAAAAAACCAGATGAGACAAGTACTGACCATGACTCTGTAAGGGTGATTACTCTTGTGAGGTGTCACCTCAGCTCCAACCGAGAAACACTCAATGCACAAGTCAAAATCAGGACACATTGCGCACTTGATTCGGATCTTCCCTGTGATATCCTTATTACAGTAATTGCAATGGTACAAAGGCCTCTTCCCTTCACTTGTTCCTTGACCTGGACAGATGCAGGTCAGAATTTTTCAACAACAATAATAAAGCTTTCCAGAGTGAAGCAGAAATAGCAAGCACCATAAGCATAAGATTTTTTTGAGCTGAATCTCATGATCCAACCTAGGTTGTCAATAGCGCGCTATAGCGGCCGCTATAGCGGAAATCCGACCCACCCGCTACGCTTTTCAACCGCAAAACGCCATTTGGAGTAGCGGCCGCTATAGCGGCCAAATAGCGGCCATAGCGGCCGCTATTGGGATTTTTAAATAAAATTCCTTAACTGCCCCCGTTTTCTTTTCTCTCTTTTACTTTTTTGAGGGCAAAAAGGTCATTTTCCACATGATTAAAACTCCCACCTCAACCTGAGGTTCTCCTCTTCCCTCTCTCCCTACCTCTGTTTTTGAGTTCTTTAGTGTTTATGTACCATATCTTAAGACTTCGTAATAGCCCCTATCAGCTATTCCTATCCGCTATTCCGCTATCCGCAATAGCAGTTTAGGAGCTCGCCGCTACGCGGCGCTATCCGCCATTGACTACCTAGGATCCAACATACGTATACACAAAACACAATATAAACAGATTGATACTCGTTCCTCTATGAACTCTTACCAAACACTGGTTCAAATTAGAAAACTACAAAGAATCAAAAGATAGCGTTTTTCCAAAGAAACAAAGGGGAACCAAAGAAGTTTCCATAACCTATCCAAAATCTTAAGATAGTGAGTACGTGGATCATCCACACTTATAAACAGGCTCAACCTAATTGCCATGGAATTCTCTCCAACATGCCCCCACGGGATTCACACTGCTCATCGTGATTTCAAATGAGGGTCAAGCACAACGAGTCATGGGTCTTGTTAGAGCAATTAACTCTAGTACAAATTTCCATATTCTACCCAAAACCTTCAAGGCAATGAGTAGGTGGATCTTCCACATAAACAGGTCAAACCCATTTGCCACTACCAATGTGGGATTCTATCCAACAGTACGCTCCTTAACAAAACTCTACTTCCAGGTAAGCCACAAGATACAGAAGTTACCAGCTGATGCAGGCTCCAAATTTTCTCCACTGTTAGCATTCTTCTTTCTCCTTGACCTTGAATTCCCCAATCAAACGAAAACAAAAAAAAAACAAAGCCAATCAGCCACCCAGCAAACCGAATCGCTACGGAAAATTCCATACTTGGAATTGAAGATAAAACCTTTGGGTGGGGTCTTCGTCAGCAGCGTGGAAACGAGACCGACCCATGTCTCTATAAAGAGGGAGCCTGCCCGCGAACTGAACAGTAAAAAAAACAATTTGAGAATAGGATTCAAGGTTCAGGAATTAATGGGTTGGCTTCAAAACCCGAACTTTGTGAGAATTTAAGTTCAATACCCACAAACCACAAGTAACTAGAAGAAAAAGAAACTGCAGAGCGGTTCACCTATCGAATGCTCCAATCCCACCCGACGTCGTATTGAAGCCACCCACGAAGCAGCTCGGTAATGGGTTGATTAGTCCCTTTTGCAATTCCTGACGAGTTTCTAAGGAAATATAGAATTTAGTTGGAACTACCGAACTAGGAAGTGAGATGCAAGACCATGAATTTAAAGTGCTGTACTTGAAAAAACTAAAAAGGACAAATCCAGAATGGTATCTAATTTGCATCCGAGTCGCAAGTGTGTTATAATTTTCATATACAGTCCAAAATTTTATGGATTGATAGAGTTTTAATGCTTATAAACTATCTTATTTCACTCACATAACCAATGTGAAATTCTCACTATTCCTCTTCCAACAAAACTCATCAGATCGAATATTGGATAGGATATGATTTTGCCAACATGCGAGTAATAAAGGTCGTGTTAACATAACAATGAGTGCAAAATCAACTTATTCTGTTATTATGTTAAAATTTTCATATCCAACTCAAAAAAATCTTAAAATTTTGAATTGATAGATTTTCACATATTTATAAACTAGTGTATCTCATGTTCACCTTACTAAATACTTGCTTTCAACCAAAAAAAAGTTTGGGCTACCCCCATAAACCGTCCTGTCGAGTACACCTGACTGACCTGGTTCCTTAGAAGTGGTCTACTAATCAAATTTCACACAAACAAGCGACAAAATAATAAATAGAAAATGACTAAAAAAAGTCAAAATGTCCTAATCTACCCATAATCAAAATTCTCATCTACCACACTAAATTAATCATATTGGAGGATTTTTTTTAAATGGTGTTACTGTTCATTGGAAATTTCTAAATTGGTAAAACAAATTGTAAAAAAGGTGTCAAGGGGGACTGTTTTGAAAAAAAACCCGTGTATTGGTTCAATACACGGATTTTTTTTGTGTATTGGTACACGGATAAAAAAACCCATGTTTTGGTGTACACGGGAAAAAATCTTGTGTCCTACATGGGAAAAATCCCATGTTTTGACTTTTTATATATAGATCTCAAAAAATTATGCGAGTTCAAAAAAAATTTCTCGAATCGGACATCCGAGCACAAAGATATTGTTCTTCAAAGTTTTTTTTTTACATAATCTCTCAATTTGAATTTTTTGAGTTTTTTTAATTTGAAACAAAATACAAAAGTAATAAAAAGGCAAAAAAAATGTCTTATGTTAATTTTTATAAAAGAATTTTGAATTTTTTGAAAAATAACAAAACTAAGTGACGGGAAAAAACTATCTCTTGATCAAAACCGGGTTTTTTTTAAATTAATGCTACTATTAAAAAAATCAAAAAAACCAAAATTATTTTATAAAAATTAACATAAGACGGTTTTTTTCGTGCCTTTTTTTTACTTTTTTCGAATCTAAAAAATTCAAAAAATTTAAATTGAGAGATTATGTAAAAAAAAATCTTTGAAGAGCAATATTTTGGTGCTCGAATATTAAATTTGAGAATTATTTTTAATCCGTATAACTTTTTAAGATATATACATAAAAAACTAAAACACGGGATTTTTTCCTGTGTAATGGTCCAAAACACAGAATTTTTACCATGTATACCAAAACACGAGTTTTTTATCTGTGTACCAATACACGGGAAAAAAAACATGTGTTTTGGTATACGCGGGAAAAAATTCCGTGTTTTGGTCAAGGGTTCCACCGTGGATAATTTTTTGCAATTGTTTTTTGGATACCAATTTGGAAATTTTTATGAACAGTAACACCATTTAAAAAAAACCTCGGCCTTTTGTCATATTTGCACAGATGAACTTGTGTCATCTTATTTTGATAATTATTAGTAACAAAAGAAAAAATAGAAAATGGACAAAGGCTAGATGACAGGAGGCTTAGGTTAATTGGAACATGGTATATCATTTCACACATAAAATGACAATAAAATGATGGATGATCAACTAGGATCTGAGAGTATAATGAAACTGATGCAGTGGAAGCTCGTAGGTAATCGGCAATCTGTTGATTCTAAGAATATCCGGAAAACATGATAATGTCTCGATCCTCGATCTAACAAGACCCCGAAAACGAAAACAGAATAAGGAATAACCTTAATTTTTCATTAATCAATCAACCATCTAAAACAATAAACCATAAGTCCTATTTATAGAAAACTAAAAGAAACCTAATACTTGTAATTTTACTATAACTAAAACTCCTAACAATAATCAAAATACTAAAGATAACTACTAATTAAACATCATTCTTTATCTCCATCATTCTCCCCTGGTTGGAGAAATTCATCCTCGAATTTGGTATGGTCGGCCAGTTCGAGGTCTTCATACGTGCATTCTTGACAATCGACGAACGACGCGGAGACACTTGATATCGTCCATTCCAGCAGAACAAATATCTTGAACCTAGGCAATTGCAAACAGTTTCCAGATGAAAGACCATGAACTCAATTGTTCGAGCAGTTTGTTCCACCTCCTTCAGCCGATTCCATAAGTTCAACAACGGAGAAGGTGCAATATAGTCAAACTTTTCGACGCCGAGAAAGTCAATATGCTCAACCTCCTCAACCACATAATCCTTAGGAACCTGAGGTGAAGACGTATTTACTAGCTCATCATCTTTAGTAGAGTCCTCCAGTCTAAAGTCACCAATAACTGCATCAAACTCTTCCTGTTCGCTAGGGTAGGAGTCATAAATTGGTTCACCCAAGTCCTCAATCGATTCACTAAATTCTTTCGAAGCCTCTTCAACTTCTCCAAGTGGTACAATCTCTTGAGTCCTCGAAATCTCACCCGTCTCAATCTTTAGATCAACCAAAGTAACTTGTAGCTCATGTGACTCATTGATCCTTTGACGATCATATTGTTCCCAAAAGTGATGGTGCTTATCGTCAATAGTATTTAATACTTCGTAAGCATGTCAGGAAGCAATATATATATCATCTTCTCTTTCATTTTGCACCATTGAGAGATTTTCTGTTTGCCATATTATTGTCGTCGAAGATTTATATCAGACCACCAACACCTAAGATCAACTGGCATCCGCTGTTTGACAAATTTAATTTTATCCAACTCCGCAAACTTATGAATATCAAAGTATATTTCCATCTTGACAAGCCACATAATGAATTCCTTTTTCGAAATTCCCCAATTGAGATTAGGAAGATCACACAAAGTAGGAATATGCAGCATTGAATCAAACATCTTCAATTGAGCGCAAAAGGAAAAATCTGCAATTTCCTTAAAGTTTCTAGACCAAATTGTGATTTACCTTTGGAAGATGATGTCCCAGTAACCAAAATATTGCAGATTGTCAAATCCTTGAATTGAAAAGGGAGTAAAGCGGTGCTGTAGCGACGGTCCTTGGAGTCCGCGACGGTGACGACTTCTTGACTATTCTCTCAAAACACATTAAAACGATTCTGCCTCCTTTTTGTTTTAAAAAAAAACTTTTGGATAAAACGAACTCCAATCAATGGAATCGAACACGATCAAACCAACGAGGATCGAACACCACGAGGAACGAATGCAGCTCTTGATACCAACTGATGCAGTGGAAGCTCGTAGGTAATCGGCAATCTGTTGATTCTAAGAATATCCGGAAAACACGATAATGTCTCGATCCTCGATCTAACAAGACCCCGGAAACGAAAACTGAATAAGCAATAACCTTAATTTTTCATTAATCAATCAACCATCTAAAACAATAAACCATAAGTCCTATTTATAGAAAACTAAAAGAAACCTAATACTTGTAATTTTACTATAACTAAAACTCCTAACAATAATCAAAATACTAAAGATAACTACTAATTAAACATCATTCTTTATCTCCATCAGAAACAATATAAAATATTTATTTAATTATCTTGTGATTTTAATCATTTTTAGCTTAGTATCCTATGATTTAATTTTGTTTGTTTAGGTGACGGAAGTTTCCCAACGTGACACTTTTTGGTGATTAGATCTCTCTCTAAGTAGAGAGTTGATGCATCAAAATAGAATATTTCAATTTTAACCAAAATCTAAAGATTTTCAAACCATAATTATAGATTATAGTTAAACTGAGGTTTTTTCCTTCTATTCCATCCCCACCTAAGAGAGGGTTATACGATATGACGTTGACGTGGGAGGCTGACGAGATAAAATAAAACACACTAGTTAAAAATTGTCACAAATCGTGTCACTTTAAAAAATTTCTATCACTAACGTGAACAAAAACTAAACTAAAGGGTATTAAGTTAAAAATATGGTAAATCAACGGTACTAAAATAAACTTTTTCCTCAAAAAACTACGAGGATGGCTACATGCATTCTTTGAAATGAAGGAATGCATCATCTATTTGGCTATATCCCGGAGATCTAAGCGTAATTGACTCAAAATTCAATAAAATTTACAAAAATGTAAACAATTACACAAACATTTAACGTGACGAAGTAAGGATAGTCATAAAAATATGTAATCTATAACATAGTAAACTTTCTTCTCTTTCATTCCGAGGTGTTGTATTTATTGATGCAACTACGTATAACCAAAAACTCTAGGGAAAAAACTCGTTAAGTTTATATGTTTTAATATATTTTACTTAATTAGCAACTAATTATATGTTAAATCTAATGAATGAATAAGCTAATTAGTTAATAATAAAGCACTTACTTGTCGAAACATGAGGTGCACAAGTTCGGGTGGACAATCTCTGTGTTGGTCAAATTACGGTCACCTAATTGATTTTCACGAGATTTCCTAAGTTGAAAATCTAATAAAAAATCGGAATTGATGTAAAGTTTTTATTTCTAAGTGAATTTCTTGGTGGCAAAGTTCAATTTTGTTCAGCCAGATTTTTCTTTTTATAGAAAAATCCAGTCACCAACTGTGTGTCACGTGACACTTCAGATACACCTGTTTGTTATGTGAGTGCCTCATATTTGTCACGTGGCACTTCAGACATATAAGTCCACCACATGGAAGCATGTCATGCTGCCACATGGCACCACCAGCACCTATGACAACTGTGTGAGCGTCACATTAGTGATGACGCACACGCATATGTCAATTCTAAGTCACACTAATTTGGTACCAACTAATTGAGCCACACAGCCCGCATGGTGATTAATGTGACCTCGGGCTGGTTAACCCACATAGTTGACTAGTCCGTTTCAGCTCAACAGATTGACTGGGCCTAATCCACACAATAATGATTGCAGATCACACCTTGTCACATGGTGTTATCCGATTGGAGGAACCATGGGCTGTTGTGCAACATTTTCAGCTTGACGTGACCTAATTGAGCTTTGTGCCACAAATTTTTATTTTTATTTTTTGGGAAAACTTTTTGGGATAATTGCCCTCACCTCCCTTGAGTTTGCAAAAATTAGCGATTCAGCCTCTTTATTTATTTATTATCTAGTCATTAAAGTTTGTGGAAAGGGTATTATTTAACCCCTCTCGCTAGAATCAACTATTTTCTCTGGCAAAATTAGACATGAGATTACTAAAATACCCTTATCTTCGGTGAAATTGAACATGCAATCTAGTGAAGGGTCGTCTCTGGTTTTCACCTTTCATAATTATTACTCTTAACACTAAGATCTCAACAACACAGACAGCTCACAACCAAAACCATCCTCTCCTCTTCCAACTGGAAACCAGAAGATTTATCCCCAACCATAAAACTTCAACAGAAAACCAAACAGCAATCAGACACAAATCCAATTCAAAGATAACGAATTTATTCAAGTTGCAATTGACTGAGTTAACAAACCACGAGAAAAATCACCAGCTAGTCAAAGACTTTGAGAATAAAGAGCAACTACCCAGAACTGGATCAAAGAGATTGTATTCTTCCACCAGAAACACCAAGTTAGCAGAACTATTATTGTGTTGTTTTCTCTGGCGACGACCCTTTATTGGGTTGTTTTCTCTAAAAGAATCATTAAAGACCAGAAATGACCCTTCAGTGGACTGCTTGTTCATATCTCCAGAGGACCCGAACCAGGTCGATGGATCATTCCGGGTCTCGGAGAAGTTTGTCCTAGAGGCTCTAGTGTCTGCAGCTCTTCGATTGGGAGAGTGTTTGCAGTTTTTGGAAAGTAAGAAGTTGAAGGGTTGGTGAGTGTTTGCAATCTTTCAATTTATTTTTTAAGATAAGAGTATTTTAGTAATCTCACATCCAATTTCGCCATAGAAAACAATCGATTCTGGCGAGAGGGTTAAATAATTCCCTTTCCACAAACTTTAAGGACTAAATAATAATAAAAAATAATAGAAGAGCTGGATTGCTAATTTTCGTAAACTCGAGAGAGCTGAGGACAGTTATCCCAATTTTTTTTTATTGGGGTGGGTTTCAGGTACTTTGTGTTTAGTTAAGGTATTTCACCATTTTGTATTTAATTGATCCAACAAATTGTATTTGATATTTAAACCACATATTTTATATATTGGGCTAGGATATATGTGGGATTTTTTACCATTTTGCTACCTCCTTTTTTGTGGGGTTTTTATATATTTTATGTGAGTTTTTTTTGTTGGTGAAATGAGTTTAATTTTTTTGTATGTTATCAAATTTTGTTTTTACAAATTTTATTTAAACATATGTTGATATTAGAACATTAATTGTTGAAAATGCACTTAATTTGTGTACAGTTAATGAAAATTTATCGACTCAATTTACTAAATTGAAAAAATTATATAATTTTGTAAATAAAGATCTCAAATTTGATTTTTATATAAATTTAGTCAATTAAAATATAATATTAAAAATTTTGAAAATCCTATACCAATATTTTGGTTAGTTATATTATTTTTGAAACGTTTATCTAAATCCTAAAATCCTAAATGGTTAAATATATTTTTGTTATTTCAAAATTAATATTAATGTTTCTAAATTCATTTAGAAATTATGCGAATTTAATTATAACAATAGGACATCTAGAACACCATAATAGGAAAAAAGGAGTAACAAACAAATCTAATATATAGCAATGGCGCGTCCAGGACATCATAATAGACAGTATTATGAAGAAATACGACCGATAAGCAAATAAAGAGACAAGGTTTTAAAAAATGCGGTTCGACTGACTGTCAGACTAATCAGACTACAAATTAGGGATCAGGGCGGATTATTTTTAAGGTAAAAAACGAAGTGTAGTTAGACCAAACGAAATCTGCTTAGACCGAACAAATTTCGATCAACTAGATAGTTCTTACGAAAAATCCAAATTTGGTATGTTTATATATTTTTTTACCTATTATATTAGTTTATTACATAAACTATTTACCTATATCTACATATATTTCAAAAAATTACATAAAAATAAGAAGAAGAAAAATCTGGCCTAACCAATAATTGGGCCAGTCGGACTGACTGACCCGATTGCAGTCAAAGTTCAAAGATAGCGTAATGAGAAAATGCACAAAGACAAGACCTCTGAGATTACGCAAAAGCTTCTCATTTTCACTATCTTATGTTCTTCACACTCACTCTACACACAAAGTTCTTCTTTTCACATTTTACATAATGTTGAAGCAACAACAAGAAGAATTTGGGAGGTAAAACAAATAGGAAAACAAGCACAAACCTTGAGAAAGCCCTACTCTAATGACACAATGGCCAAAGACATCGTTCGACCAAATAACAATATGCAGAAAGAGCAGGATCAGGTAAGCCACTCGATGTTGAAGCTTAGGGCCCTTCGGGCAATTCCATTACGTTCAAAAGATCAACAACCATTGTCTATGTTCAAGATTCATCTTCAGCACTCTGCACTTCATACCCATGCTTTGTATCTGCACCACATGAAAGATCATTCTCAATAAGTAGTCGACTCACAAGGATAAATTCACGTCAGACATCAAATTTTACCAAGTATGAGAAATTTGGAAGAGTTAAAATATGGAGGCCAATGGCAGGTAGAAGCTAGATGTTAACTAAATCTTCAGAAAGAATTCGAGAAGTTGCGCCAGAAGAGGATAGTGCAGAAGCACAATATAAGAAGAACATTTCATGATAGTGCTACTGTTGGAGAGAATCCACAATAATCCACCTACTCACTATATAAAAGTTTTGGGTATGATATATTAAAGTTTTGGGTTGGATATGAAAATTCTCATACCGTATCAGAGTCAATAGCTCTAACAAGACACATGGCCCGTTGTACTCGCACGACCTCCGTTTGAAAACACAAGACGCAATGTGAAGCCCATGCAAATTTCAGCATGATGGGCTTCGTTTGTAGGGACGTGTTAGAGAGAATCTTACGTTGCTGTTGTTTATAAGTGCGAAAAATCTACCTACTACTAATTACCTTAAGATTTTGGCTAGGATATGGAAATTCATATAGCTACCATTGGTTCCTTACCATACACGGGTTATTCAGAAGTGATAAAAAAAAGCACAAGAGATATCAATTTGATATGGAATTATCTAAAGTACAATTGGGGTCACATTCAGGAACCCAAATGAAGGGGGAGTGAAATTCAAGCTTAGAATCATCGAATCTATATCAATATCAATGCCCCTACATGGGAATTAATTATTAGCAAAACTTGATTCCATGCTGAGCAAGTGATATCACCGCAAATATATGCAATTCCATATTTCCATTGCGTAGAAATGCAAAGTGATGCAAACATAATTCTGATTATAAAAGTAGTGAGCTTAAATGGTAGCAAAAGGTATAACAGATGTGCTTGGTACATAGATATTAAACCACATAAAAATAATAGGCAATAAAGCTTCAACAACTCCTCATTTTATAACAGCAAGTAATTATTGCAAGGTCCTAGAAGAAGGCAGATTTCCCCTCAGGATTCTGCATACTGTTGGAGAATCCCACATTAAAATTTGCAAGTATGGTGGGGTTGTTTATTGTCCTAAAGTTTAGGTTAGAATATTGAGATTCTAACATGGTAATTGCCTTAAACCATTGGTGCAAGGACTGCAACCAAACTTTATTCTGGGATTTTGTTTAGGATATGAAAAATCTAGAATGAAGGCTTTCACTCTATGGTAAAATCCAAAACCATTGTCCATCTCCATCATCCTTTCATCAGCAAGGTTCAACAAAAAGTATCTATCATTTCTCAACCAATTGCTGACAAGAAATATTTTTCAAATTTTGAGCAATCAACACAATTAGTTTTATAGAGATTCTAAATCTGAAAGTGTCCCACCTAGAGTAATATGATGGTAATCAGAAACTTTATATAGTAAACCTTCTAATTTTCCTTAAAATACCAGTGGAATAATCACACATTGAGAAAAACTTCAAAATTAGGAATTTTACCTCTTGTCGATGGTTTATCATACTTATCTTTTTTCTCGTACGCATTACTCCATTCAGCACGATCACCCTCGTCCCCTAAATCCCTTCCGTCACTTCCAACATCACTTTCACTTGCTGTTTCCCATTCTGAATCATCACTTCCCTGGCCATATAAGTCACCACCATCACCCTCACAGTGTACACCACCGTGCTTGATAGCTGCTTCTCTAAACAACCAGGCTGCACGCATCTGCTTCTTCACTAACCTCTCGGCATAGTCTGGAACTTTATTTTGTTTCAAAGAAAGATCGGGATCATTTGACTGAGAGCATTCATTGATAAACAATATAGCATCTAACAAACTCTCCTTAGCTAAGCCCAGCATGTCATAAGCCTGGGATCTTCTCCAAAGACTTTTTGCATGGCGGTTGACGGGGTTGTGGAGACAGAGAGCACATGTAGCATCACTTATGGCAGAGACAGGTTGTTGAAGCAGAAGATAACACTGAGCTCGATTACTGTATAGAACAACTCTCTCTTTCTTCGATCTCATCGGACAGAGTGATAAAGCTTCAGAATATTTTGATGCTGCTCCGGCTATGTTCCCAGAAGAAAACAAGGAATTCCCTTCAAGCTTAACAACAAGGGCTGCTGCCTGCTTGATATGCAGATCCTCTTTTGGCATGTTCTTTTCCCATTTCAACCTCTGTTTTGAACTCAGCACTTCCTCAACTAGTTCCTTTGTGCCGCCACTGATTGAGTTACGTCCTGACGCTTGAGATTGGATACATTCTTGAAGAACACTAACAATAGAATCCCCAAACTTCTTGTGATCACCCAAAGTTGTAATCTCAACAAGATCAACAAGTGCAGGTACTGCTTTCTCTACCACCTAGAATTACGTGAAAGATCAGTCAGATACTTTCTTTAAAAACATATGAATATAATCTTTAACGACAGCTTGCTTACATTTCTTCGTACTACATCACCAAACCTTTTGGCATATAAAGAACACAGTCGTCTAACCAATTAAGTTGATCAAACCTGATTAGATTTTCTTGGACATTACAGCAATAATTTCTTCTATCAATTTGCATTCAGAAATTATAGAAGTAAAGAGAGATACATACAGGTGAATATTACAAACGCAGATGTCATGTAGCCAAATATAGGTAAATTATTAATCACACATGAAAGAAGTGGAATGTGACAAAAAAATAACAACTATACCAAAAAAGCAAAGCGTAGGTCCGCAACAATAAGATTAGCTTCAAACCACCACCTACATCTCAATCAGTACAACAACACTAGTCACTGCGAAAGAACATGAGCAGAAGCAGCAAATATGGTCACATTCCTCAAAAGGATTATGATGGGAATCAGTTACAAAAAAATACTGATTTAATTAGTGAAGGAGCTTTCGAAGAATGCTAACTTGAATTAGGGAATTCCAGAAATTTATTGGAAGATAAATAGCTACAGACATCAATGAAATGTGAAAGGAGAAATAGGGTTGTCACCTTGTGGCATGTGCTAGGATCTTGGAGTAACCACATAAGACAATCTATAGCCATGTACTGCCAATCATCTGACGATCGAGCAACATTGCATAATGCCTCGATAATACTTGGACAGCTAGAAACCGCTCCCCTACCAAGCTTATGATGACAAATAGTTCTCAATAAGCCTATACCAGCAGGTGAGTTTTCATTCACTAGTCCTCCCCACATGCCTGGTAGTTTTACTAAGAACTCAGGCTTGCATATGGTAGGAAGAAACTCAGGCTTGAATGCAAAGCAATTGATGAGCTGAAGTGACCAGCATTGCAGCTGACTAGCCCATTCCTCTGCTTTCCTGGACTCCATCTCAACTCCTCCCATGCCACGAGTAAGCAAATCACAGTGATAACTTAGCCTTCTATCAACTAACTGGTAAAAGTGAGAGTAAACTATCTCTAAAGAACTCATTGCAAGCTGGATGGCGAGTTCGAGAATTTCGCTGTGGCTTGCTACAGCGGAGAAAGTGCTTGGATATGTAGCCAAGTGTCCTAAAGCTCTAACAGCAACTCTTTGCTCCACCCAGGTTAATCTACCTCGTAACAGTTCAACCAATGGAGGAATCACACCAGAATGAACGGAAGTTTCCGCAAATTCTTCCATATTCATGGTATAGGATCCAATAATATGAGCTGCATAATAAGGAATGTAAATATTCTGGTCGTGAGCAAGCCATCGGCGATTTTTTAGACCCTTCCAGATCAAAGCAGCCATGCATTCAAAGATCCCCAACTCAATGAATTCAGGGTCGTTAGGATGTGCCATGGCCGTGTTCCAGAGGCCACTGATTGGAAGTACTTGACCATCATCATCCTGCGAAGGGAGATCTCTAAAGAACTTAAGAATGCTAGCTCTGCGCTTATTTGGGTTTCCTTCCTTCATGACACAGAAAAAGCATCCTGGGTATGGACAATCCGGTGAATCTTTATCCATAGTAGGTTGGCAGCCACAAAAATTTGCTAAGCAATGAACTACTGCGTCAACCCAAATAGCCTATGATTAATTAACCTGCAAGCATAAAAGATAGCACAAGTCTCAGAACATTTTTTTAGAAAGTTAACATACTATTTCGTTAACATTAGGTCAGAAAGTCTTGATGCAAAAGTGTACTAAGCTCCATTGGCGGATGTTGTAACCAATCGGGTGCGCATAGCCTCAATCTTGACATCGTTGCAACCCAATTGGCTACCTCATTTGCCAATCCAGGAGTGTACAAAGATACAATTGAAATTCAGCCATAATGGCTAGGTTCTCCAATAGCCAATCAATTGAACTTGAGTCACCTTGTTGAACTCTAAGTTCCCATTAGTCTCAGAACTCGGGAGCAGTTAATTCGTGTTCCGTAGCACATCTGCCTTCAATTCACTATTTGAATACATTCCTACTGTGACATTTCATGCACTTCGCTATCACACAAAGAACACTTGCACATATTTTGCTTTTGCAGCTTCCAAAACTGATATGTATAAACTCATACAAACAGCTGATGGTTCCGCAGAAGTCATATTGAACCTTTAAGGTCATCTAAAACCGGATGAAGTCTAAAATCCCATACCCAACTGAGGCAGACCAAGATACAAGCAAGAGAGTTTTATTAAAAGAAACATTAGCAAGAGAACAACAATAAGGGAGGGCCAAACACCAGTCTCAATCACTTCTACTTCTTTCAGTTAGAATCATAATTGGGGCAAAGTATCAATCATTTCCTGGATAAAGCAGGCTACTTTATGCACTTGATAATTAACAGTAGATCCACATAAAGAAGGAAACTTTATCGAACCAGAGCGAAATAGACCTAAAATCCGACAAACCCAATTCAAGAAAATGAGACCCGCCCGCTAATAGAAGGTGGGATACTGAATAGCTAGCTAGCTATACACACAAGAACAAAGCAGCAAGAGAGAGACAGAAGGATACCCCTATTAAGGAGCGGATGGGAGAAACAGACGCACCAGGCAAAAACTGGGACGACGAGGAGAGTGTGGGGAGATTAATTAGACTTTTTTTTTTACACGAGATTAATTAGACTTTAGAGGGTGGCTTTGCTTTCATTTGATTTGATTTGATTTGGACAGGGAGGGGATCGTGCAATAAGTAGCAATTATGAGCTAAATTCAGATACCAGCTGTCGGGACGGAACACGGAGGAAAATTTATTTCTCACTTTTTTTTGGGCCGATTCAAATATTTGGTATTATATCTTTGTGATATAATATAATAGGTAATTTGGTTAGATTATATTCCAGCATGTATGTTGCCATCTCTGTATTTTAGTTAGATTATATTCCCAGGAGAGGCTGAATTCAGTGAGGATAAAAAAACCTGTTGGCCCAAGCCCATATGCACCTATTATTGGACTTGCCCGGGCCTGGACCCATTAGGTCCAGAAACTGTTAGGCTTCTGGGCAAACACGTGTTTGGTATGCCTACATGGCATGCCACGTGG
>SOPF01027919.1:18418-34670 GCA_012979155.1 Hypericum perforatum
TTCTGGGCAAACACGTGTTTGGTATGCCTACATGGCATGCCACGTGGCAGTACACGTGACACACAGGCACATACATGCACGCCACATGGCAGGCATGCATGCGTAGCATGCCATGTGGCACCACGTGGCGAAACTACTTGGTAACTTTACCACATGGGAGACATGTATGCGTCAGCCATGCCTTTCTATAAAAGGAGAGGAACAGCTGATGGCTAAAATATAATTTCGCACTCATACAAAGAAGAGAAAAAATTACGGATTAGTTCCGATAATTTTCAGATTTTGCAAAATTAAAGAAAATCGTGGAAATCGTTTACGTATCTGATTCGTTCGTGATTTTGAACTAACGAGTGACACTATCTTGTTACGAAGGTTCTGTCAAAATATGCTACAACAAGTAAGTATGAATTAGTTTATATTATGAAGTAATTAACTCATAATTATATGTTAATTATGAGTCAAACCCTTCAAAACCTAATTTAGACTGTTTGAAATAGATTTGGTGGGTCGTTTGATTTATTGATTACGCCTACTCGCGCATCATTTTATCAGACGACGAAAATTGTGTGATGTTATAAGGGTGGTTCAAAAATATGGAGGAAAAAATATTTCTCATATTTATCCTGGGTTTCCAAATTTGGAGGAAAGTTTATTTCTCATATTTATTTGGGATTCAAAATATTTGGTGATTTTTTGGGCAGATTATTATCATATCCTTGGGGCGTGGATTCCGTCCTGGACGCGAAAAAAGTCCAGGACCGTCCTGGACTGGTTTCGCCAATACAATCAACTGGTTTTGGCGAAACCAGTTGAATGTATTAGCGAAACTAGTTAAAAATATTTGGCGAAATCAGTTGAATGTATTAGCAAAACCAGTTGAACATATTGACAAAATCAGTTAAATGTATAGGCAAAACCAGTTAAAAATATTTCACGAAACCACTTGAACATATTATTAAAACCACTTGAACATACTTGAAAAAACCACTTGAACATACTACAAACCAGTTGAACATACTGTCAAAACCAATTAAACATATTGACAAAACTACTTGAACATACTTGACAAAACCAATTGAACATATTTGACGAAACCACTTAAAAATACACGCAAAACTACTTGAACATGCTTGGCAAAACCAGTTGAACATATTTGACGAAACCACTTGTCGAGTATGTTCGAGTGGTTTCAACAGTATGTTCAACTGGTTTTATCAATATGTTTAACTAGTTTTGCCAATACATTCAACTGGTTTCGTCCAACATTTTCAACTGGTTTCGCCAATACATTCAATTGGTTTTGCCAAAACCAGTTGAATGTATTGGAGAAACCAGTCCAGGACGGTCCTGGAAATGACTTCCAGGACCGAATCCAGTCCCTATCCTTGTGACATAATAATAAAATATACAATTTATTTCGTGTATTTCGAAACACATGTAGCCATTTCGAAATACATGTAGCCATTTCTGTAATTTGTTTTCTCGAGTATCTCACTATATTTTTGATATGCATATAGCCGTCTCTGTAATTTGGTTAAATATGCTGATTTCATGATCAATTTTTTTTTCTCAGAGTGAATGACTAATATAATTTAACCTTCCAGAAAATAAAAATAAGAAAAATTAATTCAGGGACAGCTCCACGTAGCAGAGGAATAACGGGCGCCGGCGAAACGACATCGACCTTCCAAAACCAAAAAAAAATCGAAAGAGGAGCGAGTCTCCATTGAAGTCCCCCATCCCGCACGCAGCTCCTTCATCTACTCTCTAAGGCAGAATTGGCCGACTCAATTTGGGTTGATTTTGGTGTTTCTAAAATTGGAGATTTGAGGGTTCGTTCACTGATAGATTTTGGATGCCGGGCTCGGTTTGGTATTCGTCGGAATTTGATGTTCATTGTAGAAGACCACCGACCGAAAGTTGTTGTTCGCCTGAGAAGATGACGGGACGGGTGGTTAAGGACAACCGAGAGATAAGGGTATAAAAGTCATAAGCGAGGAACACCATTTATAGTTTTAAACAAATTACGAGGGTAACTACATTTTGGCAACATAGGTAAATTAACCTCAGGTGTCACGACCCAAATCTGGGTCGTTGACCGGTGTTGGATCACGCTCTTCAAACTGAAGAGTCGTGGTCCAACCAGCCTCGAACATACATAATGCAAATCATAATCGCGGAAGCGTAATCATTGCGGAAGCATAAAACATATATGTATACATATACTTACAATATTCATATTCTAAATACTAGAGTTTATACACAAGGTCCCACTAATTGTACAATGGAGTGACTACTAAGATCACAAAATATTACTATCCGAAGACTTCGAGACCCGAGAAAAAGACGACGAGTTCATGGTCGAACAAACAAACACTACGGATGTCAAACAGAAATCAAAGTTCGTCACCTGTGGAGGAGGGGATAAGTACTTGGAAGTACTTAGCAGGAGATATTAAAACTAACCTATAATTAACTAACCAATCACATGCATTGACCCAAATCATGCATAGACAATTGGTGCGAAATTAACATCTAGCACATCACAAGTAATTCAAATTAAATAATGACGAATTCATATTCATACACATAGACACATTCCGATCCGAAAGTGGCATCGCAAATGCCAAAACATGGATGGACTTCGGATAGGTCTAGATTGTGTCACTCCCTCTCACAACACTGGGATACCATATCTTATAGCGCTTTTCATATTCAAACTCCACCGACCATATCATAATCATAACATATCCAATGTATCCCCAAAAACATGTGCACATGTGTCAACATTCCCGGTTGGTCACGAGTAGATCTCATCGTCCGCCATCTCACAAATCGACTCACATATATCATACATGAATTCATAAATTACCAAATCAAATCCTCATAATCCACAAGACTCATATTTGTCAAAACCATGCATAAACCAAAAATTATCAAGCGCACATAAATCAAAGACTCACATTCATAATCCATCATATAACCATATAATCACCATATCTATACAAAATAACAAATTGATGACAACCAAAGTTAGCCAAAACAAAGGTTAGGAATAATATCACCCTACCTTATACTAAGTTGCGCAAAAGCTCCTAAAAATGACCCACGCATTACTTCACGTCTCTCATTGTTTGAACTCCACAAGATGATCAACTAAACCAAAAGAGACAACTCTCTTATCAATAATCTCCTCCAAACATAAAGAAAGGGAAAAATCTATACTAAAGTCCCTAATGTGGCTCTTTACACAAAGTTTCTAAAATAAGCACAATAGTTTTCTAGTCTAAACCTCAAGCATAACTCATCAACCTATACCTTCATAACTCCAACCAAACCTCCTCAAGTTCAACAACATGAGAAAATCCCACCTAAGCCTTTAATATCAACCTTTCTCATAAGTTTCTCAAAATATGCATAACACTCTTCTAAACTATCATCAAAGCTTAGATCAATAACTTATATCATCATAACCCCTCATATCATCATCCAAACCTCAAAAACACAACATGTCCTTCATCTAGCCCAAGTCAAAAGTTCACCAAAATCACCAATCTCAACATCAACTTAAAGGTAAACAAAAGATCTAAACTAATTTCTAATAAAACTTAATCCAAAACTCACTTACCAAACTCCAAATCCAAGATTTTCTCTTCTTTTCTCCTTTTCTCCCTTCTTCTTCTTCTTCTTCTTCTCATGCCTCTCTCTCTTTCTTTCAAATGGATGCCTAATGACTCACTCAAGCCTCCCAAGATATTTTAATCCAAGACTTTCCATAAATGGAAAGTGTTCCCATAAGAAAGTTGGTCTTTTTCCCCTTTTGGTCCTCAGCTTCTTAAATCTTCCAAAGTCATACATAAACTTCTAATTAAGTTCTAATAAGCCCTTAAATCATATTACAATCCATAAAAAGCCACATTGATCGCCAATGGCAAAATCTCCCGACATTTACGAAAATCAAACCTATACACGAGCACTCACAACTCTCACATGATCATATCTCATAAATCCTCAAATGTCAAAAATAATTTAACCAAATCATAGTTCTGGATGTTACGAACCTCCTTGAATTGGAATCACTCAAATCGGAGATCGTATGAAAAAGTTATGAATTTTTTTAAAAAAGTGCGCATCTGAACTCTCCCCAGCGTACGCTGGCTTCGTAGGGAAAATGACCTTTACCTCCTCCATCTGGGCAGAGAGAAATTTCCTATGGGACACACCTGGACCTCTCAACATTCAACTGATAATCTCCTATTTGGTCAACTTACAAGATCACGAAAGACAAATGGAAGGCTTGGGAACTATGTGGGCCATTTGGAAGATTCAAAACCAGATTGTCTTCAATCCAGATACGGCTCTAGACATTCAATTGATTCTATCCCAATCCTATTCCTGGATTTTCACCTTCAGAGATTCTAACCCCCGACACCCTCCCAATCCTACTCGTCCTATCCAAAGGTGGGTTCGTCCCCCTACTGGTTGGTTAAAAATCAATACTGATGCAGGAGTTTTGGAATCGGGGGTGGAAAGGTTGGGGATGTCATGCAAGATGAAGGCGGGTTATTTATTTCTACTTTGAGTCAGGCTCACAGACACATTTTACACCCAACGATTCTTGAAGCCCTAGGAGTTCTACACGGTATCGAGCTTATCATAAGGAAAGGAGTTACAAGAGTCATCATTGAGAACGATTGGCAGCTAGTTATCCTAGCCTTAATCAACTCCACCCATGATCGCAGCGATCTCAATTTGGTCATTGAAGATTACAAAAGGCTGAGCTCTTCCTTTGACGAGATACAATTTATTTATACTAGAAGAGAAGCTAATTCAGTGGCATATACCTTCACCAGAAGCTGCTCCTTCGCCTCCTTAGATGTTTGCATGGCTGATGTCCCTCCTCCGGAAGTACTTCCCCTCTTGGCATCGGATCTGGTCTAATTCGCCACTCGTTTTTTTTTGTTTTGGGCTTTCTTCCTTTTTACCTCTGGTTAGTCTGTTGGGTTTCCTTTTGGTTTTCTTTTTTGGTGTTGGGCGACTTTTATTTTTGCGGCCTTTTCGTATGGTCTTTGTTTGTGGAAATTCTAGACCTTAACATTGCAGTGGTATCGCTTGAGCGGTTTACCCGCGATGCACTCTTTTCCTATTCTAGGTTTATCCTGTAGGGGCAAGTTTACCGGATAGGTTTTTACTAAGGCCGGCGGCTGCAACTTCATACCCAGTATGAAGGAAGGGTCTAGTTTTATGGTTTGACCTTTAGTTCTGTTTAGTATTTGGGTCAACCATCTTTCAATTGTTTATGCATTGGCATGCCTCTTAATTGTAATAGTTTATGCCATTGAATGAAGCTATCTTTTTCCCTCAAAAAAAAATTAGCAGGTTATAGATCTAGGTCTTACGGATCTACTCGTCTTAGAATCGTTCAATTCGAAATTAGTATGCAAAAGTTATGATTTTTCTACCAAAACGCGACGAACTAAGCCTATCAATCGCAACCCTCCCGAAACTCACCCAAAAACCCAGAAACACTAACTCAAACCACAAAAAACATAACAATAAAGTTGTATGCAATCATGTCATGGACAAACATGATTTGGAATCATCCAAATTGGGGTCCACACAAAATAGTTACACCTAATCCCCCAAAGGACGATGAATTCAACCAAACAATTTTAAAACTAATCGACACAAACACAACCAACGGTCGGACCTAGCGATCACGACCATGACAAAATTAACGAGGGGCGTAACTTCAGGTCCCTGTCTTATTGCCCTAAGTTATTTGAATAAGATTTAAGATCCCTATTATATAACGAAATATTGATATAAGGTCCCTGGCTGACATCATCAAGACGAAGAGGAGGAGCACTAAAATTGAAATTGAAAGCAACAACATTCAAATCGAAATCAAAATCGAAATCGTATCTCGACGATGACGAAGAAAAGGAGCACCACCTCAACCCCGTCAAAATCACGTCCCACATGAAATCATATCTTCTCCAGCTTATGCCCTGGATCTTCATCGCCTCAATCCTCCTCTTCCATAACCCACACGCCCTAGCCTCGAAGCCCTCCAACTTAGAGGTCTTCATCGCCTCTAAAATCTTGTTTTCTTGACCCACCGTTGACCTTGGCAATGTTCGGGACGGGCCCAACTAGATCCTCATCTGCTTCCACTCGGTGAGACGATTAGATCTCTCGTTAGCTCAGACGGTAGCATTGATGATGTCCTCGATCTTCCGGAAGAGCACTGTACTCTGAGCTCAAATTAGCTAATTGGAGAAAATTAGGGATTATCGACCTCTGAGGAGACGATCTCCCAGATTAACCAATTAGAGAAAATTAGGGATTACTGAGGCTCGGGATTTGTAATATTTGGAGGAGCTCAGGATGTTCAAGCTTTCATACCTTCTTCAACCTTTCGCAGAAACGTTGTTTGGAGGAGGTTGTCGAGGAAGGGCAGAGGCGTTTGGCCATCGAGGTTGGGATGTGGAGGAAGGCATCCATGGAGAAGAAGAAGATGGGTTTGGTTTCGATTTCGACGAAGAAGAAGAAGAAGAAGAAGATGTAGAAACGGTTGAAGAAAGTTTTTTTATTAAAGGGTATTTTAGTCATTTTAATGATAAAGAAGTTGCTGACATCATCATCGGTAATATTAGGGACCCGAGATCAATATTAATTCAAAAAGTAAGGACTTTAAATCTTATTCAAATAACTTAGGGACCCTATTACAAAATTGGCAATAAAACAGGGACCTGAAGGTAATTTACCCTATATTTTTATTATGACTAAGAACACTTCTGAAAAATATTTAGATAATTTTTACATATGAAATATTGTTTTATATTAGAATAAGATTATCCAGAATTCACACTTTGAATACAAAAAATTTGGATGATAAAATATATAATTTCAATATCTTAGGTAACAAAAAATTTAAAACTAAAAAATTTATCTTTAAACTAAACCGAACCAGTATTATTCATTTTGATTAGATTAGTTCAATATTCGATCGATTCACCAAAAAATCGATTTAAACTCGTAGAAAACAAACTGAATGTGGAGTTCATGATGGGAAAATATCATTATCTCGAAAAAATGAATCCGACTCAATTTTATTTGTTGTGTAATTTGTCAAATTATGTTAAAAAAATTAAAAAATATATAATCAATTTTGGAAAGAGAGGGGAAACTGAAATTTCAACAGCCATTTTCCTCTTCCCTTCTGCATCCAATCTCGGAAGTCTCGCGGAAAAAGTTCACATAAATATCATATAGTTTCGCATTTTCATAACAAGGTACCCTATGTTTCAAATTGGTAATTCGTTGAAACCAATTTGAAACCACAGAGGATTACATTGTGAAAGCGCAAAACCACATCTACTTATATAGACTTTTCCCAACTTTTTTATAAGGTCCCTTCATAACTTTACGGGTCACTTTAGTACTTTCATTTTTTTAGTTTTAATAAATTTAAATTTACATAGAATACTTAAAATATTTTCTTTCTTTGTTTAAAATTTACACAACTCAATCTCTATAAAAAATTAAAAATCCAAAAATTAATTCAAATCCAATTTGATAATATACATTCAAATTCGTCTTTGTCAAATCTACAGAATTCAAAAAATTTAAAATTTCAGCAGAATTCAATTTGAATTCGCACAATCGGTAAGCATAAGCAAAACTTTTTAAAAAATGTAGTTTGACATAGTTTTTCCAACTGAAGTGTATAAAACGAAACTCAGATTCAAATTATAGGATCATAAACTAATTAACTAACTTACGAAAAATTGCATTTTGTGTATAAGGTAAGTCACTATCAGTAGCAAAATTATTGACAAGACAAACTTAAGACATGACACCCACAGTCTTTTTCGTCAACAACCTTTGTTTGTTAATTTTTCTAGTCGGTTTTGTTGTGAAAACATTCTCTAGTGTAGTGACTAAATTTGTCACATACGAAGCAACTACCTTTCTTCTTTTTTTTGTTTTTGATTGCATTTCTATCTTCCTTGAAATTCTAACTCTTCTTGGATTTTTCTTTATTGTCGTTCGAAATTTCACACGAGTTCTTAACATCAACAAGATTCACATAATCATTTTTCATTGAAATTAAGTTAACTTTTTGATACTTTCGGTCTTAATTTGAATATTATGGTTGTAATACCCTAAATATGATTTATATTGTATGAAATATTTTAGTAATTTGATTGATATTATTTAAACAAATAAAGTAAATTTTATTTTCTGGTATACATCATAAAAAGAATTCCAAAGTTAGACATACATAGTCAATAGTAGGATCATAATAGGTAATCCATTAGAAACAATTTTAGGGTGTATATGCAGGGGCGGAGGCACGTGGAAATTAGTGGAGTCAATAGAGCCCATTTCATTTTTTTTATTTGATAATTTAATACTAAATTAGTGGGGTCAATAGAGCCCATTTCATTTTTTGTTTATTTGATAATTTAATATATAATTTAGTATATGTACCCATTAAAAATAAGAAATTGACCTATTAAAAAATTAATCAGTTTATAAATTAAAATTAAACATAAAAAAATAGATATTTTTTACATTTTCCTATTCAAAAAAATTTATACCTCCGTCTCTGTGCGTATAAGTGAGAACAAAGCACGATAGAAATAACTCGTGTTGGTATTTGAAGTAAAATGATCAAATCACGAGACGTTATACATTAAAAAAATGAGAAATAAACTCTTTTGCACTTTTCACAAAAATATAGATATGTTTGGAACCAAAACTTTTGATAATATAAGTCATGCTTTTGTTAAAACTCAAGATTTCAAAATCTTAACAAAATAGGTCAGCATTTTGGTGACTAAAATCGAAATTGGCCTTGGAATTACTTTTATACCGCTTATCATATTAAACTTTTACAAATTTACCCAATTGTTCTCTCTCCAAAATTTTATACTTGGACACTACTCCAAACTGCAATCAAGGATATCGAAGTTGAGGTTATAGACATGGTCAAAGCAAGCGAGGCAGAATAGATAGGGTCAGTTGACGACGAGATGGAGTGGGCGATGGTGTTAGACCATTCGTAGCAGTATCCTCATACAACCCATCCCTGAAATATTTTATTAATTTCTTACTCATTCACGTCAGTCAATCTCTCTAAACTCAATTTTTACCCACAGCAGCATCTATCATCCAACCCATTCCCAACCAATAAATAATTAATATATCTATCCTCCATATTATTAACTTAATTAACTTTAATTTTTTAATTAACATTTTTATATTCGTTAATATAAATTTTGTACTTGGCATTAAATTATTAATTTCAAAAAATAAACAATAATAATTTTCATTAAAAAGCATCAAATTAGCAATAATTCAAATTACATAGAACTTGCAAATGATAAATTACAAATGTAGATAATCTAATTAAAAACTAACTATGATTTCCAAATTTCTGCCAAATATGCTCAATGACATCATTTTTAATTTATGAGCATGTCTATTGTGGAGTTCTTCCCTAACACTCATATAACTAGCTAAGTTGCTAATTTGCTGTCACGCTGGGTGACGCTCACATACCACGAATAGCCACGACCTAACCATCCTCACATATTCACACTTATCATATATCACTCGCAGAAGCGTAATCCGAATAACAATGTGGAAGCGTATTACATATAATGTATACCTACACATATACATACTTATAGTCATATATATTTTTTTTCTACAAATACATATAATGGAGTGACCTATATTACACAGGTATAGTATCATCTGGAGACTTCAAATAACCTGATCCCTAAACTTTTTCACCTGTGTAGGGAGGGGATAAATATTTTGAAATACTTAGTAGAAAATATTTAAGATAACATATATTTAACTACCTCCACAGACGCAATCATATCACATCATACACAGGAATAGATGAACTAATGTAGTATCCACTTTCTCAAACACAGACGAACTGATGTACCTCACTAATCAGATGAGCCCAGACACGCTTCACACTAACAGTTGAACACAGCTACGCTTTAAAATAGCCAAATCACGCAAAATTGGTAGAGTTTTAGATACGCTCACAAATAGATACCAATATGTGTCACATATCCTAAACTAACACACAATTACCAATTCTATACTTAATCCAAAGAAATGTCAAAAGATGCTTATCAAGAATTCAAACATAATCATACATCAAACCATCACAAACATCCAAATCCGGTACCACAGACATCACATAAGCATATCACGAGCTAATGTAGTATTGATGATATCTTATAAATAGATAAGCACGTCAAGAGCCAATGCGGTATTGCCAATGTCTTATAAACACATGAGTACGTCATGAGCCAATGCAGTATTGCCGACTTCTCATAAACAGATAAGCACGTCATGAGCCAATGGGGTATCGTCGACATCTTATAAACACATGAGTATGTCACGAGTTAATGCAGTATCATCGACATATCATAAACAAGTAAGCACATCATGAGCCAATACGGTATCGCCGATATCTTATAAATACATGAGTACATCACGAGCCAATGCAGTATTACTAATGTCTTATAAATAGATAAGCATGTCACGAGCCAATATGATATTACCGATGTCTTATAAACACATGAGTACGTCACGAGCCAATGTAGTATCGCCAATGTTTCATAAACAAGTAAGCACGTCACGAGCCAATGCAGTATCGCTGACATCTTATAAATACATGAGTACGTCATGAGCCAATGCGGTATTGCCGACGTCTCATAAATAGGTAAGCACGTCACGAGCCAATGTAGTATTACTGACGTCTTATAAATACATGAGTACATCACAAGTTAATGCAGTATCGCTGGCATCTCATAAATTGATAAATACATCACAAGCCAATGCAGTATTGCTGATGTCTTATAAAAATATGAGTACATCATGAGCCAATAAGGTATTACCGACATCTCATAAATAGGTAAGCACGTCATGAGCCAATGCGGTATTGCTGATATTTTATAAACACATGAGTATGTCATGAGCCAATGCGGTATTACTGATGTCTCATAAATAGATAAGCACATTATGAGACAAGGCAGTATCGCCGACGTCTCCTAAATACATATGCACGTTACGAGCCAATGCAGCATCGCCAATATCACATAAATACTTGAGCACGTCACGAGCCAATACGGTATCGCTGATATCACATAAATACCTGAGCATGTCATGAGCCAATAAGATATCGTTGATGCCTCCTAAACATATATACACACATCACGAGCCAATGCGGTATCATCGACATCTTATAAACACATGAGTACATCATGAGCCAATGCGGTATCATCGATATCTCATAAATAGATAAGCATGTCACGAGCCAATACGGTATTATTGACATCTTATAAATATATGAGTACGTCACGAGCCAATGCGGAATCGCCAACATCTCTTTAAACACAGATTCCTTAACCAACTAATGCTTAGCCAACCAATCAGTCCACCAACTAACTTATCACCCATAGGTTTTCATATTACTTATCCCATAACAGAACTTATCATAAACATACGTATTAACAAAGACTAGTTGATCACATACATAATCTCATACTAATAATCTCTCATATCACATTCAGACTCATAATCACCAACTTGCATGTATTCCAAAGAAATGTCAAAAGCTCATAGACAAAGATTTGAACGTATGCACATATCACCCATCAATCCAACTCAGTATAAGTACGTTACACATCATAAATGGACACACAAATCATCAATGGTGAATTATCCCAAAAACATCCAATGTCACATGGACAACGATTCTAATATATACCCTCATCACTTCATATCATTCATATCAAATCAATTATGGTTACATAGACAATGATTCAAATGTAAACACATATCACATTATATCAAACATATCAAATCACATAATAACCCCCTCACCTTTCACCAAGTCACGCAAACTACACCAAAAGGAGTTCTGCACTTCTCTTCATGTTCCTCGATTCTCGGTTTCCAAATGTTGATCAACTAAGCCTCTAAGTAGCCAAGATCTTCCTCTTTTTCCTTCCTCTACTTTTCTCCACGTTTTCCTCTTCTCCTTAACTCTCTCTCTCTCTCTCTCTCTCTATTTTCAATAGATAAGCACAATGACCAAGTCTTAAGTTAATCCCCTTAGATATTTTCTCCATACTTTCCTTATATGGAAAGTTCACCCATAAGCAAGTGGACACCCTTTTTCACTTTTGATCTTTGACTTTTCTAGCCTTCCAAAGTCACTCCCAAACTTCTTCATAAGTTCTAATAAGTCCATAAATCAATCATAATCCATAACAGCCATATTGCTCACCATTTCGTAAATTCTTCCAATACCGATGAAAATCATTCCTATAACCAAGCACCTAAAACTCTTCCATGATCCCACCAAATAAATATGTAATTGTCAAAATTCAAAACACCAAAGTTGTAGTTCTAGATGTTACAAATCCACTCGAATTGGAATCACCTAAATCGGAAGTTGTATGTGGAAGTTATGGATTTTTGAAGTGAAGTGTTCAGGGCTGATGTTGGTTGGCGGCCGCCAAGAAAGTTGGCGTCTGCCAAGTTTGCTCGAGAAAAATCCCCTGTCCAAATTCTGGCAGATACCAGATGAGTTTGGTGGTTGCCAAAAGGTCCCAAAAATTGCCATTTTGGTCACCAAATAGCCTAAAACTTCCGCCTCAACCCCAACACACCAAAAGGAGAAGTGTAGAACTTCTCAACCACAATCAAATTGATATTTCACACAAAAGTCATAGGTTTCTAAAATTAATTGAAACAAAATAATCAAAGATCGAAGGTCGGACCTAGGGTCATAATATTCGCTCAGTAGAGAACTCAGGAGGTTGTCCATCATCTTTGTCATCTTGTCTAGGAGTATCATTAAGAAATTCTACCAGATCATAGTAACGAAGATATGTATCTCGTTCATCCTCTACGATCATATTGTGTAATATGATATAAGCCATCATGATTCTTCCCATTTTATCTTTGCCACAAAGAAGATATGGACGTCTGATAAAAGCAAAATGAGCTTGTAGTACTCCAAATGCTCGTTTTACATCTTTTCTACAAGCTTCTTGAACTTCAACGAACAACTTATGTTTCTGAGTTGCCGGAGATGTAATTGACTTGACAAACACAACCTATGTAAGATTGTTGTAATATATGCACTTTCTATATTTTAGTTTAAGTTTGTTGTAATATATGCATTTTATGTAATTTCTTGTTAAGTTAAAAAATTACTATTCTTTTTTTATTTATTTTTGTAAAATTCAATAGATTATTGCAAAAATTTTGGGCAAATTACCCCATAATCCCTGGTTTTTACATTATTCTCCTATAGGGTCCCTCCTTTGTCATAAATGAGTAATTCGTCCCTGTTTTATTCAAAAATGTTTGTCTCGGGTCCCCACCGACCAAATCAAACTTTTTTATTTTTTGTCATGTAAAATGACAAAACTATCCTTACACAAAAGACAAAACAAAAACAATTAAAAAATTCATGGACATTCTCTCTCCTCATCCACTCAGCCTCCCTCTTTCTCTCTCCAGCAGCGGTACTCATGTTTAGGAAGAGACTACCGATTAGGACCCCCACGGGCTCCTTATTGATCCCAATCGTAAACAACCCCTATTGACGTCCAACCACCACTTTTTGACAAAAAGTAAGAACCCAGAAATCCCTTTAGAGAAGTGCTCTCAAAGATCCTAGAAATTCCTTTGGAGAAGAGCTCCCAAACATCCCATCTTTACCTGTTGTCCCATGGCTTCTCCTGTAAAGGGTATTTTGGGAATGGTTTTAGCCTCTGATTTGACCAGCTTCTGCCTTTTGGTAAATACTCTTCACCGGGGAGACTTTGAGGAGCTCGGTATGTGAAGGGAGGAGCATGAGGATGGTCCCCAAGAAGGTGAAGGTTTCGAGGGGAGGAGTTAGGTGAGGTTATAGGGAGAGGAGAGGAGGAGGAGCTACCCAAGTTTGAGGAGGGATTTTGAGGTGTTAGGGGAGGGGAAGAGGAACCTCTGAGAGAAGATGGACCACGACCATAACCCCGTACGACCTGAGGAGTTCTTCCACTCAATCCTACTCTCCTTTGCCAGACTATCGTCCTCCTTCTAGCCTCATTCCTTATCGATAGACGTCTCTGTGTTCTTCTCAAATCTCCTTGGTTACCTCGATTAGAGCTTAGGCTTCACTAGGAACGTCTTCAATATGGCATAGGATCGGTGGTATACGGCATAAGATTCAGGAGGTTGAAGATGGTCTTGTAGGGTGCATATGTCGGGGACTTGGAGCCTCATTGTCTTTTTCGTTTCAAGGGATCTGAACTTGCCAGAAATTTCCAAGTCGGCTGTCGAAGATAGAGGAGATATGTCTGAGACAGAGGACCTGAACTAGGAGAGAGAATGTCCTTGAATTTTTTTAATTGTTTTTGTTTTATCTTTTGTGCAAGGGTAGTTTTGTCATTTTACATGACAAAAATTAAAAAAAAGTTCGATTTGGTCGGTGAGGACCCAAGACAAACATTTTTGAATAAAGCAAGGATGGATTACTCTTTTGTGAGAAAGGAGGGACCCAATACGAGAATAATGGAAAGACCAGGGACTACAGAGTAATTTGCCCAATTTTTTTCTATCTCAAACCTTTCTTTAAAAATATTGTGAATGAATAATATTGTGACAAGTATACAAAGTAGGGTAAAATTTCGATTAAAAAATAAAAAAGTAACATGCAATTAAATAAGGACAAGGCCCCACCGGTCCTTCCTTTCCTTCGGGCGGTTGCTCGCCCACGGTCGTCTACGGGGGCCACCTCTTTTTTTTATACGAGCGTGTCTTGCACGCGCCCCATCCTTATGCTGGGGAAGAGCGCTGCTACAAGTGGTCTTAGGGCGACGAGGGAAATGTGTCACAATTGAAACATAATGAAAATCCTGAACCATGCGAACTTACATATGTTCCCTGTGTTTATGTCCTCCATTGAAAAATCTTGCTTAAACATGTCCTAAATTTACAGCTTAGAAGTTCATTTTTTTTAGAGAAAAATTTGGAGGTTGTTAGGTTTCAAATGAATGAGACAATATGTTATTAGTAAGAGGGAAGAAGCTGAGTTTTTTAATGGTAAATTTGAATTTTTTTAATTTTTAATTTTAACAAAAATGACTTATTACCAATATATTTGCATAGTTTTTAAATATGCGGTCCAATCGGTTAGACAAGATTTGGGAGGGATAGCAAATAAAAAATAGGTATGACAACAATTTAGATTAAGATTTCATTCTACAATAATTTAGTTTGTATGATTCGCCCAAAAATAACCAAATACTAAAGAATCTCTATTAAATCTAAGTTTTCCACTTTTTCCACCTCGGAAAAAAATTACTAGATCTAAAATTCCCTCTACCTCTGCGCCTCCGCTCTGTTAGAAAAAGTGTGAAAGAGCCCATGAGGCCCAATGCCTAAAAACCAAAGTGTTAAGGAAAGTGCAAGGGAGTGTATCACATAGGTTTCAGCAAGGGGAATTTTTTTGTTTATAAAGAACTTCCAACCTTGGCTACTAATGAGGGGGATATTTAAGCAAAGTAAACAACTCCCCCGTTGCAATAATAGTGAAAGTAGAGTATCGAACTACGAGGAACTAGTTTAGACTACCTTTTTTTGGTTAGCTAGCTAGTCTAGGACAAAATTAATAAGAAGGATCTACCTAAATTTAAACCTACAAATGATTGATCACTTCTGTGAGGGAGATTCTGCGTTTTGGGTCTGATTGGCGTATGCCAGGTATGGTTGGCGTATGCTAGATCTTTCATTTTGTCTTGGTTGGCGTACGCCAGGTATCTCATTTTGTCTTGGTTGGCGTACGCCAATAGGACTTGGCGTATGCCAGGTGTCGGGCAGAAGCAAAACTGTCTACTGGTTTAACTAACTAAACTAAGATTCAACAACTTAAAACACAAAAGTGAGTAAGGTGCACTTAAAACAAATGTAACCAACACGTTCAGGGAGTTTATTAAGTATGTGACATGGTCCGAGTGTTTCAAAGGCGACCAATCTACACTCTCGCGCTAGATTAGTCTAAATTGATCTTCAACTATGCTTAGAATGGCAAGATGTTCTCTCGTCCCCAAAAGCCAACATCACTTAGCTAAGGACCAACTATCCATATCACTCAGTGGACAACAAGTTACTAAGGATGATTTTTCTTCTTTTAAAGCAACTAACCAATGAATTA
>SOPF01027919.1:35902-52520 GCA_012979155.1 Hypericum perforatum
GAGAGAGAGAGAGAGAGAGAGAGAGAGAGAGAGAGAGAGAGAGAGAGTATCATATGCAACATTATTGTTTAAAATGGACCAGATCTGTTTTTGGAAGAACAAGGACCAGATCTGTCTAGTATCTATCTACACGTTTTTTTTAATAAATATTTGTATTTATTCATAAATCAAATGTCTCTCCCTCCCTTATTTCTTGTGTTGCTGCGTTCGTATTTGGTGGCCGGATCACAGACTTTCTTGAAGAGGTCAGATTTGACTTATTTTCCTTCCAGATTTGAACGCTTAATTTATTTAATTAATTTTCCTTTATGAGCACATGGTAGATGATCACCTCATGTATTAAGAAAGTTTTCCCCTTCATTTTTTTTTCAAAATAAAACGCTGTCAATATTCAGCATAAGTAGCATTTCCCTTGTGAAACAATGAAATGCTCCACTTGTAAAAAAACTGTAACACTTTTAAGTCAATTAATAAAAAATGCAGCAAAATTAAATATGAAAAATCTCATAATTGTGTGAGGAAACGCATGAAATAAGTGCTAAAATTGTAAATGGTGTGGATGCACAGGGGGTAAACAAATGACAGAAAAAAAAAAGATTTACACACCATTAAGAATTTATGATGATCATCGTTAATAACAACAACAAAAGAACAGGATTCCTTGATCTATCTACCCTAGACGGCCAGGTTTACAAATCTCCACCAACCTCAACAGCGACATTAATAATAATTGTCAGGCAAAACTATAGGGGAAATTAGTTATACAACACAAAATAAAATTTAAGCAACGAATCAACAAAAAAATTGTAAAAAAAGAAAAATTAAAAAAAAAGAGATCCCTTGTTACTCTGTGGAGGCAAACAAATAACCAACCAATAAACACAACTTGGTACCTTTGAAAAAAAAAATAAGCAACACTTGGTGGGTAATTTAATTAATTTCCGAGCCTTGACAAATCAAATCATTATTGATTTAAATACTAATTAATGACAGGGGGGAGGGTAGGTGCTAGCTAATTAAACGACGACGTCGTCGGCGCCGCCCCGGGAGGAGGAAGGGGACCACGGGGTCATATCCATGGGATAACTGCCGAGGACGCGGAGGAAGGAGGTGAACTCCTGGACCTCGGCGAGGGCGTTTTGGGCTCGGAGCTCGGCCATAGAGGCCTCGAAATCGACGTAGAACATGTACTCGAAGTGCTTCGCCGTGCCGACGTTGGCGTCGTCGACGAGGCGGATCGGACGGTGGCGGTGGGGCCGGGACTCGATCTTCGTCAGGCTTATGTTCCGAAAGGCGAACGCGGATAGCACCTTGAAGAGGACGCTCGTGCCCTTGTCGTGCGCGAAGACGATGCTCGTCTTGAAGGGGCGGTCGGTGCGTGGGATGATCGGCTCACGCGCCAGCATCACGAAGCGCGTCACGTTGCTCAAGTCGTCTTGGATCCCGTCCGCCAGGACTTGAAGACCGTAGAGCTCCGCCGCGCGTGAGCTAGCGATCGCCGCCGTGTCGCGGAGGTTATTTTGAGCGATGTACTCGGCGGCTCCGGCGGTGTCATCGACGGCCTCGCGGGCGGCGTTGAGACCGAGCTTGGTGAGGGTGAGCTCGCACTGGGCCAGCGCCTGAGGGTGGGAGATCACGCGCGTGATATACTCTTTCCGTACCCCCGGGAGCGCCAGGAGGCAGTGGTGGACGGGGAGCTGCACCTCGCCGACGATGTGGAGCCGGTGCCGGAGGAGGAGATCGTAGTTCCGGTGGATCGAGCCGCCGAGGGAGTTCTCCACCGGGAGAACCGCCCGGTCGGCGATCCAGAGCTCAACCGCCTGGAACGCCACCTCGAACTGGTCGCAGGGAATCGCCTCGCAGTTCGGGTAGGCCTTCCCGGCGGCGGCCTCCGAGTAAGCGCCGGGGACCCCCTGGTACGCAACCCGCAGCTGCGCCCCGTGCATCGGCGCCGGCGACAGGTCGGTTATCGTCAGCGGCTTCTGCAGCTGCTTTCCCACGTCGTCCACCGGAACCAGGTCCATCCCCGTCGGGGAGCCGTTGACGGAGCCGGCGGCGGCGGCTCCCGCCACGTTGCTGGACAGGATAGCACAAGAGCTCTGCCAGTCGGCTCGGCTTGTGCCGACGCCGTTAGAGCGGTACATGCACTTTACCATTCCGAAACGTCGGGTCGGCGCGAGCCGCCGCCGAGTATGGGGTAACAAAGTTCCCGGAGTCTTGACGGCCTGCATATTTCTTTTATATCCCTGTATTGCCCCTGGCACAAGAGCAGCGGAAGACGAGTAACCCAAGGGTACAAATGGAAGAAGTGGGGGAAAAAATGAGGGTTAGGTGAGTTTTTTTATTTTTTATTTTTTATTTTGCTTGGTGTTTCTCTTTTAGAGAGGAACGTCAAGCTGAAAGTAGAAGGATGGGGGTAGGGGGGTTTTTATATGGGAGGAACGTTGGGTTGGAGTTAGAAATAATAATCTAATTATTAATTAACCGATAGATTTGACAATTTTTATTCCGTTTTTCAAACTTGACGATTCAGGATGATGGAGTGAAATGTAAAACATCTAAATTTATAAATTCAAGGTATCTATCTGTTAAGGTAATGGTTACTCTACCTATTAATTCCAAAAAAATGCAATTTTTATTTATTCTTCTTTTAAAGGGTAAAACGTCATTTTATTAGACTGCTGAAAGTATAACAATTTTACTATTTGTATATAGAGGACGGCACGTGTGTGTTGGTTTACGTGTGCTTTCTTTTTCTTGTTAATTATAAATATATACATAATTAATTATAAGAAAGAAAGGGTTGGTATGGTCAATCTCACACCTACCCCCTAAATTCTCACACACTCACTTACCTTGCAGCTTCCCCACCTTTTCTTCTCCCCTTCAATTTTTTCCTTCTCCCACCAATAATTATTGGAGAGAGATAATAATATCCGGTATAAATATACTATTTGGGTTCCCACTTGTCTGTTGGGACATGAGTACACGTACATGCATAAGTATGGTCGCTTTTGGCTTGCTATTGGAAATTTAACTATAAAAAAAAAAAGAAACACATTGGAAATAATCCTTTCAAAATTAAAGAGATACAAACATTTCGATTTACAGATTATTGAAATGAATACTCGATTATATAATATTCAAAAAATGTGGTCCGAAAGATTAGCTCCACCCCTATCAATCAATTGCATCTAAGGGACAGTTTTGTAAACAGTTATGAATTATTCGAGGATTTGAAGTTTCTTTATTTCAATACATTAATTCTGATGAATATATATACATATATATATATATATATATATATATATCACTTGAACTGGAATCAAAATTACAAGCTTAGAAACATGGAATTTTTCTCTTCTCTTTTCTTCTACAAGATATAACACTGTTCACTAGTAACTTGTTCTTTGACATCGTTTTGCTAAGTATTATCTGAATTGTCTTCGGTTACAGAGCTTTCAAATTTATACTTTTACTTACAAAAGTGTACTAAAAGTGTAATTAAGGAAAAGTTTTGTCACCAAAAAAAGATGTAAAAAAAACCACAAGTTACTTGGTAAAATAAAATATTAAAATGGTTATTGTCCAAAAAATAATACCAATTAAAACCGTCAAACTAGAAATTCTCATTTCTCACAAATTCTACTCAATTTCCCCAAATTTCATCACTCTCCCTCGACTTGGTGATGCCATGGCTTTGATTTTTAAGCGACTTTCAGATCATATTTAGTATTGTATTGGTGAAAATTTGCAGCCAGTCTTATAGCTGCAATTATTTGGTAGGAATTGGGGTAGAATTTGGGTAACATGGGTGGAATTTGGAAGAAATAGGAATTTTAAGGGCTTAATTTGGGAAAAAAAATTGAAAAAGAAACATGTCAATTGGTATGAAATTTTTGTGCTTTCGTCTTTTCTTTTTTATGATTGATTTTCGGAAATTGACACTTTTAATTTATTTTTGTCAGCAAAAGTGTGAAGATTCGAAACTTCTAAATAAGACAAAAATAAAACCATAGGATACATAGGTCATGTTAGGTGAAACATATTGGAAGCAAGTAGCGCATAGCAATAAGGAGATAACAGATTGAATAATCTGTTCGATAAAATTAACTAGCAGATAAAAGATTCAAAAAGACATTTAACTACTACGCAGCAGAATGAACTTTTTTCTAAATTCTTTAAACCATAATATCATCAATGTCAGCGCCACCTAGGAGTGCGGACAATGATAAGTGGATGATGTGTCAACGCATATGACACCGTTTGGTATACGAGAAAAATAGGTAAATTATCTTCACGTTCCTGACTTATACCTGTTTTTGTAATAGGGTCCCTGAATTATTAGGATTTGGTCTAAAGTTCCTACTCTACACCAAAATATTAATTTTAGGTCCATCGTTGATGTCAGCGTTCAATTTTTTATTTTTTTTTTATATAAGTGACCAAAATACCCTTAAACAAAAAATAACAAAAAATAAGCATCTTCAACCTTTGAACACCAAGAACATTAAACCTCTCTGCCACCCCATTCGATCTGCTGTACCTATCATCATCCTCGTCCTTGTTCATGCTCCAACGCTGAATCAAACCCCACATGCTCCAACCTCTACCCCACCTCATTGACTTTTTAGCCCCAACTTTCCTCTCTCTGTTCCCAACTATACTACCATTTTCCATGTACCCATCTCGAAGCTCTCCGAGCAATCATCTCTCATTGAAGCTGAATCCCACAAGCCCTCCTCCCGAACTCATAATCCGCAACCTCGGACTGCGTCTCCCTAAACCACCTCCCAAACGGCTTCTCCATAGGCAACCTCCCACCCCCACGGTTGCTCCCTCCTCGGCCAAGCTCCTCCCTTCAATCTTCTTCAAGTCCCTCTTCTTCCCCTGGGTGTCAAGATCTATATGGTCCTCGAAGACCGGTGGAGGGAGGCTAGAGGTAGAAATCCTAGGAAGATTTGAACTTGAAACCCTAGGTGCTTGAAAATCTCCACAATCTCCAAAGTGGGCCCCATACGATAGTTGACAAAAACCTGCAACTGTTGCTTCCTTCTGTCGTCCTAAGAGAATAAGAACCAGAGCGTGCTTCCTCAATCTCCGAAGTGGGCCCCAAGACCATGTGCATCTCCTTACGGGACTTGGTGAGTCCGATAAGGGCTCACGAAAGAAAGTATAGAGGTGCCGGGTCGACCAGCCAGGTCAGAAGCTACACTTTGAGCTGAAGGAAGTAGTTGGGGTCACTAAGGAAGAGGAGGTCGGAGATGGATTCGTGTCAACAAATAATTATTAGATATTAATGGGTATTTTGTTTGGCTTGAGATTTGTTTAGGAGGTTGAAGAAGAGTCCTTTTTTATTTTAAGGTTAAAGGTATTTTGGTCAATTCTAAGATAAAAAAAAAGAATTGATGATGTTAGCCCGGGACCTAATAATAATATTTCATTATAAAAACACGGATCTTGTATCTAATTCAAATAATCCAGGGATCTTATTAAAAAATAGGTTTAAGTCAGGGATCTGAGGGTAATTTACACGAGAAAAATTTAAGTGGTTTGATTGATTGTTTATATTAAAAAGGTGTATTTAAATTTTTTGTCAAATATTTTGAAAAAAAATTCTAAATTTAAACACATTGACATGTTAGGATGAGTAACTATTTAAATTTGTTTTGCTATATATGTAAACAAAAAATTATTTTGTGCTATTTTGTAAAGACTATCGTTCGGATCACGTGACATTATATAAAGTGTGAAACAAGTTCTCTTTACATAAATCAAATTTGTTTTTACTTTTTTCGAAGTGTTTTAGAAATAATTCATTAAAATATGACACATTACAAAATATAGGTGTAGAAATGCAAACACCAATACTAGGTAATAGGCATAGAGCTACACATGAAGTGCATTTCAATAAAGATGTCTATAATATTACATGTACCATTATCCTTGCTATAGTGTCGTATCCTGAGCATCACGTCAACGATGTTCTGCTCTCAGTTTTTAGTCTACACCCCTGCCCTTGCTACAATGTCACGTGCCTGATCCATGTCAACTTTTTTTAACTCTATTTTTTTAATTTAGCTAACTATTCAAAACTCAAATATTATTTTGAATAACTTGGAAAACAGTAAATTTAATTTTGAACCAACCAAAATAAGAATTTTTCAAAATAAAAAATTACTTATAAATAATTCCAATTTACAAAATCGTGGAATTACAAATTAAATAGAATTTAAGGTTTAAGATTTATAAATTTATGGTTAAGGTTTTAGGGTCAATGTAAGGGTTTTGGGTTTTAGGGCTAGGGTATAGGGTATAGGGTTTAAGGTATTTAAGATACATAAATACATGTATACATAAGTTTTTGCAATTACAAAGGCACATCAAATTACATAATTTATCTTAAATTACATAATTTAAACATCATAATTGAGATTATTGTATGCAATTAATTTTATAAAATTATAATAAATCTTAAAAAATATATAATTCAAACATATTATTGTAAAATGGTACAAATACTATTTTTAATATTTCAGAAGAACAATAAATTATGGATCACACAATTTTTTTTAACCCAAAAAGTCAAATTAATTAGATACAAAAATTTGAAAAAAATTATCCAAAATGTTAAATTCAAACAAAAAGGTGGAAAATTGTAAATATAATTTTCCAATTTTTTTTAATTAAAAAGATTGACTAGGCATGACTGGGTTGACTTGATCGACCAGGCTGCCAAGCTGGCGGAGTAGCGAGGGGCGCCTCGCTCAATGGCGAGCTGCCACGTAGTGGGGGAGGGCATACATCCCCCCCCCCCTCCTCCACTGCGAGTAGTCTAAAGAAATCAAACCCTGGTTGGATGTAGGGTTGGAGCGGCATGTATTATTGTAAAAGAAATTGTCTTGCTTAATTGTCTTGATAACGAATTATAGTTTTTAATATGTATTTTCACTTTAAAAATTAATATTATTATCAAGTTAATTAACTTACATATGGAAACCAAATTAATAAAAAATTGACTGCACTCCCATTTTTTTTAATATATCCTCCGATAAATTCTTTGTAACTAATGAATTGTGACCACGTAAACCATATAACAAATACATCACATAACAGATCATACCAATGCTAATTAAAAAAGAGATTACATAATCCAGGATAAGCAAAAATGTACATTTAAAAATAATGACAGAAATGTGGCCAAAGCCAAAGGTAAATCAGAAGTCAACCACTATCTGGTCACGAGATTTAAGTTTTTTTTTTACAAGGTCGTGGACTAGAACTTAGCTCGGAAAGGACAAGTCTCGTGGTTAAAAAAAACCCTAGGAATAAAAAGGCAGTCCAAGAGAGGTGTAAAAGGAGGAGGGAAGGTGTGACTGGTGTAGTTTTGGATAGAATGCAAGGTTGTGGGGACTATGTTAGAGAAGGGGGTCAGAAAAAAAAAGAAAAGAAAAGAAGAGATACTTCAAAAGACAAGACAGAAATGAAAATTGTAAACACAATTCCCTGATAGTTGTTATTAATTTATCACTGTAGCAAAAAACTAGGGAGAATGTCTGAATTGATCTTAAGACAAATCCAGAGTACTTTGTCCTGAAAAGCGATCTAATGAAGCGGGTAAGACCATCAGCGTCCGAGCCAGCTCTCTGTTCGAGCCAGCCAACTGTCTGTGCCAGGCAGCTCCAACAAGCCCGCTTCCTCTGCCTATAACCCGCCGTCGTCATCGTTCACCGTAGTAGGTGGGTTGTCGTCCTCGTCGTCCATGCCATCTCTGCCGTCGATGTCGTCCTCCCTGTCTAGGCTGAACTCGCCATCCTTGTCGTCCTTGCTGTCCTCCCCAGTCTAGCGTCGCCCTCCGCCGCCTGGGCTCTTTTGTTTAGTTGCGCCAGTTTGCTTGTTAGACCAGCTTGCTTGCTGGGCCCTTTTACTTGTTGGGCTTGTTTGGTTTTTGCTTGTTGGGCCAATTTGGATTTTGCTTGTTGGGTCCATTTGTATTTTGTTTGCTGCTTTAATTTTTTGTGATGTCTCTTTTCCCGAGCCTTGTCTGTTTGTTAGCTTTGTCGGAATTTCACTTTGCTTTTGTTGTTGCTTATTTCAGCTTCGGCTGATTCTGTGTTCCTTTCAGATTTTGTTGCTTGTCCAATGGGTGTGGGAGGAGAACCTTGTCTCAGTTGATTCACGTCGACCTTGGCTCTCTACTGAGTGTATCTTGTATACACTCAGTTGCCCTCTCGACTTTGTCTTGAGGTTTTTATACCGAACTTCGTTTTGGCAGTGTAATGCCCCGTGATTTGACCAACTGGTTCCACTGTACCAACACGAGTTTTTTTGGCGTGCTTTATCCTCACTCGCACGCACCCTGGAAAACGTCCCAGGAGATCACCCATCCTGATCATACCCTCTGCCAAACGCGTTTAACCTTGAAGTTTTTTCAGGATGTGTGTCCGAAAAAAAGGTGCACCTTATTTTTGGGCACACAACCTGAAAGAACTCCAAGGTTAAACGCGTTTGGCCGAGGGTAGGATCATGATGGGTGACCTCCTGGGAAGTTTCTCAGGGTGCGTGCGAGTGAGGACAAAGTATGCTAAAAAGACCCGTGTTGGTATAGTGGAGCCAGTCGGTCAAATCACGGGGTGTTACATTTTGTATCAGAGCGACTTTGACTTGTATGGTGTGATTCGAGGACCGAATGCACCTACAAGCGAGAGATTCTGGGAGTGTGTGTATCTGGCACGACGAGGACGTCGCGTATTTAAGGAGGGATGAATGTGATACCCCGTATATGTACTGTGTAAAAGGCTTAAGTGATTTGATTGTTACTATCCATATCAACAAGGTGCACCTTCTTTTCGGACACACATCCTGAAAGAACTTCAAGGTTAAACGTGTTTGGCCGAGGGTAGGATCAGGATGGATGACCTCCTGGGAAGATTCCCGTGGTACGTGCGAGTGAGCACAAAGCACGCTGAAAAGACCCGTATTGATACAGTGGAGCCAGTCGGTCAAATCACGGGGCGTTACAGGCAGCTTCCGCCTCGATGATTTTAATACCTTCTCGATCGCTCTTCATCCCCGTGTTGTGCCTCTTTGCACTCGTTGGATCAGTTTCAATTTCTGTTTGGCTTTCTTACCTTGTATTTGCGATCTTTTTGTATCGCTTTGTAACCTTCTTTATAATATAATTTGTGCATTTTACTCCTAAAAAAAACCACCAGCACCTTCTGAGCGAGTGCAGCCACTAGCAGTTGCCCTTGAAGGGTCATTGTCCAAAATGGTGCCCTTTTTCACGAAAATAGTCAATATGGTGCCCCTTTTAAATCAATTCCAGATATAGTGTCCATTTTGTAAATAGAAATTTTTTTATCCTCTCTCCTCAGATTGAATATATTTTCCGACATGTGCTTTAACAACCATCAAAAAATTATAATTTTTAGAAATTGAGACATTAATTTCGCTCTGCGACCTAAATTGGAAATTTTAATGCAAACCAAGTCACAAGCTGAACCAAAATTTTGGTCTATGCTAGGGCATGTACGGACTAATTTTTTATATATTTATGTTGGATAGGCTATCCCAAATCAAGAAAACTAGAAGTCGGATATATTTCTGATAATATCCATCCAAAATAAAAATTTATATTCGATTCTTTAAACTCTATATATACATCTTCAAGAGTTATTTATTTTCACTCCCTAAATCTCAATTTTAAAGTGATTCAAAAGTTATTTTCCTTGAGACAATATTATTTTTAACTTTTAGTCTATGAATGTAATATATTTATTTTGTGATAATTTACGATCTATGATATATGATGTTGTTAATTTAATCACGAATGAAATATGTGTTTATTTTGAGATATGTTATTTTTCTGCTATATTGTATGAATTCAGCCTATAAGCGTGTTAATTTTTGTTGTTATAGTGTTAATAATGACTACGCGGACTGTGCAAATCACTTTGAAAAATGATGAAGAAATGCACTATAACAATGAAATCAGTTTTTATCACTTAGACGAAGAAAAAAAAATTTGGTCAAATGCCTATTGGCAATGATCAAGATGTTAGTTGATACACTGATTCAGATTGTAGGCTCGTACGACTCTCTAATTTTTTTGGAAATTATTGTGGAAAAGATAGTGTTGACTAATGATCAACTGTTGGTTGTTCAAGAAAGTCAATTTGGTGATAGGCTTAGACATCTAGGAGAACGCCTCTTGTTGTTCATATTATTTCTATAAGTGATGATGTTGTTGATTCTTCGAGAAGTGAGTATGTTGGTGATTATGAAATTCAAATAGAATGGGTTGACTATGATCATATAGAAGTATACATTGGGCAGTGAGATGTGTCTTAATATTTTCTTTTCCAATTGTTGCTTTTTGATATGGTTCCACTTGCAAAATTTGATCGTTATACATTGGATACTTATTAATTATCATATCAAAAAATAAATAGTATATTAAACAATAATAATTGTACGTGAAGTCCAATACTTCATCAGTTGCTTGCACTTGAGGCTCACTATAAATTGGCTGAGTTGGGATGATTTTTTAGCAAGTCCACATACAAATCAAATGCTTTGTCCCGTAAATAAAATTTTCCTTTGAGCCTGTATCTTTGTATAAATGCTGGTATACATGTGTCAAACAAGCAACACCACATTGTGCTTGCCGATCGCATCAGCTTCAATAAGAAACGGCAAATAGCAAATATGGACTTTCCGTTCGGTAGTCTCATTAAACTTGTTGCATCCAATAATGTGCATTATGCTTGTTCTCACCTATCACTTAACGAACTCATCATCAACATCATATGAAATATTTGCAAGCTAAAAATGTAGCTCAAACCACTTTAACAAAATGTAATTTTTGTCAACATATCTATCTTCTGGCCTCATGCCAAACATGTTCTCAAACATATCCTTCGACTTTTGACGTGTTTGTCGTCCGATTATTACCTCTCTATCGATAAGAAGCCAGAGCAATGCAGATTCTGTTGGGAGTGTAGCCTGAGCTCGAGAGAAGAAGCTCGGGGAAGTTCATAACACAAGGCACGCATTTTGGCATCGACCGAGATGGTATGCGTTGTTTAAAGAAGCGAAGTTGAAGACAGGGCTGCTCAAATTGGCGTATGCCAAGAGAGCTGGCGTACGCCAAATGGGCCAAGTTGGCGTCCGCCAGAGAAGTTGGCGTCTGCCAAAGCAGTTTCGGAGAAACTCCCTGGAAGTCAGTTGGCGTCCGCCAAAAAATTGGTGGTCGCCAGGTTACGCGGTTGGCGTCCGCCAAAGAAGATGGCGTCCACCAGGTTATGCGAGAATGCTTTTTGGGTTGGACAAGTTTGCCCTTGATTTTGGAAAAACTATAAATACCCTCTCCACTCACCTCTTGGAAGATACTAGAACACTAAGACACAACAAATATATAGAGCTTAGATATTTAGGGGATAGTTCATCCTCTCTTTGTAAGGTCAAAGGTTTGATCAAGGTTGTGTAAGGTTGTTTTAGTGAATCTCCTCCTGACTTGGTCGCCTCCGGACGTAGACGTTATCGTCGAACCAGGTGAACAAATTCCTTGTCTTCTTTGCGTTATTTCCATTGTGAACTTTTTTGTGTGCTTTGTGACTTGCTCGTGTTGTATTGTTGCGCGTGGGATTAAGTCGTTAGTCCCAACAGATTCATCTTGAAGAGTGTCGCTCATCTCCTCCTTAGGCATGTGAAATATGTATGTTTCTGGCTGCCACTACTACCGGAACAAGAACAAGTGTAATGTCATAAGTATTGTCACTAATGGGCCAAACATTCCAAAAATTGGCATCCTTAATATACTCAATAAATCTTTGATTTAAGACACGATGTTAGTCAATCTCTGACGACGAATATTCAATGTCTGGCTATCTTATCTAACGTCATTAATCTATAAAAATAAACATTTATAAAAATTAAATTCTAATATTTTAATAATTATTGATATACTATACACATTTTAAAAATTATGTACAACGTTATTCCAAACTCAGTGCGAATAGTGCACATTTAGGTACTTCATTACTGACTCTCATCTATGGATCTTCCATTTTTCAAATATGCATGTAGGTCAAATCGTGTAGTTATATCTAAAAATGTACTAATTTATCATCACAAAATTATCACAGGAATAATTTATTTAATAAATCGTAGTTTTTTGTAAAACATTTTTAACTTCTAATTAACCAAAAAGATAACACTAATCGAAGAATCAACTAGTTGAATTTAAAAATTAACACAAACTAATTAAATCCAAAAATTAACTAACAAACTAATTAAATCATACAATGAACTAACTAACAAAGAACTATGATATGAATCATAAACATAGTGAAAAATCCGCCAACACCAAAAAAATTAACACAAATAAAAAAATCAACTAACTAAATCCAAAAATTAGCACAACTAATTATACACCCAAAATTAACTAACATATTAATTAAATCATACTATTAACTAACTAATAAAACATATTATATTATGTTAATCAATAACACAAAATCAACAAATTATGAGGTTAGTCTAGTGGTACCGATCGAGTTTCAGAACGATGGGCCGAACAGTGGATGGAACGGTGGGCGAACGAGCGTTAGAACGGTGGGCGACAGATGGCTGAAAAAGTGGGTGGATGACAACAACGAGGGAAGTGACGGTAGATTGTCGTACTCGTTCGACGTCGTTGGCTTCTTGATTGGCCGACGAGAGGTCACAAGAATCCTTGAATTCTTTGATTGTATCTCACTTTGGAAATCCTCATTATTTGGATCTATATCTAGAATGATATGAGAAGATTATAAAAAATATGAGAGGAGAGTTTGTGAATTGGTGAAGAAAAATGATATGAGATTGGTCTCTATTTATAAAATTTTCGAATAATTCTGGAGAACACAAATTTTACAAAATTTCTAAACCATATCAATTGAATTAAAAAAAATTATAAAATTGTTAACAACATTAAAAAAATTTGTTCAAATAAAATGGGGTAAAAGGGTAAAAAAAATTTAATTTTTAAGATTACATATATTTAAAAAAATGATTGGGTCGGGACGCCACGTGGTTTAATCGGGTCAGGCCACGTCATCGAGGATGACACACTGACATAGTAACGTTCCTTGCCATGTGCTGAAATACAGTGGTACTACTCGTGTCAACGTGGTACAGTAGCTCGCCCAATAGTAAACCATCATGTGACCGGGAGAGTGCCGACAGTTTAAGACGAACACAACTTCCATTAACTATTCAACAATATATTTCTATATTTAAAGATGTTAGAGAAATAAAAAATTGTTTTGTTATAAAATAATGTGAATCGTCTCACTTCGACGTTCGAGATAATAAGTTATGTCAGTTTAATGTGGGCACTTTTAGACACGGAAGTCTCAAGATCTTAATTTTCTATAGCTGCAGCCTGCAAGATTCAAAAGATCCGAATGATTATCCGAAGCACGACGACCTCGAAGAAATCGGAGCCGATACTTGAAATCGGAGCCGAGACTTGAATTCAGATCCTTGCTCCTTGCTCTGCAATAGAGTTTACTCGGGTTCTAAAAATTTCAAAAAGATCATGTATAATTTTTAGCTCCAACAATTAATTGAACCAACTATATTTATGTCTATTATTTTTGACCCATTCTGATTATAAAGACGTACACAATTTCATAGCCAGTGGGCAACATAAATGTGCCACGTATCAATGGTTATGACTTGACGACAACATTAACCATTTGTGTTTATTCGAGAAAAGTATGCAAGCAGGATGCAGAAATTCGCAAAGTATTCAATACGTTTCTCAAAAAAATTTGTTTTTCGATAATTTAAACTTGATATCTTTTATTTAAGCTAGACGTTACTTTCAGTAATTAATCTTATTGTGCATTGGTTATTGGCAATAGTAGTTTAACTTTTGATTAATTTAATTTTCATAATCTACAATTAAATTTGGAAAAGTCCTCCTAGGGCCCTTGTGGTTTGACCCATTCACAGATAGGTCCTTGAGATTTAAAACGGCGATAACCGGTCCCCGTGCTTCCAATTTTCACATCTGAGTCCCCCCGATCTGGTTCGATTCAAAAATCCAAAGTTTAATCTAGCAATTCTGGTGACAAAAACATGTGAAACTGGTATCTACATGTCGAAGACACTTTGGTGAGTCACCTGGAGTCGACAATCGACGTTTTTGTCACCGGAATTGCGAGATTGAACTTTGGATTTTTGAATCGAACCGGATCGGGAGGACTCAAATGTGAAAATTAGAAGTACGGGGACCGGTTATCGCCGTTTTAAACCTCAAGGACCTATCTGTGAATGGGTCAAACCACAAAGGCTCTAGGAGGACTTTTTCTAATTAAATTTTAATCTTTCTTTGCCTTACACCTAAGCTGCTAAAGAAATGCTGACAATAAATTATATGCATATATTTTTTGATCGCTAGCTGTCTAACTTTACACCTCTGGACTACTGAGTTAATTACAAGTGTAAAGTACCTCAATTTGTCGAAATTGGATACTATGAGGATTAAAGAGGAGTTGTCCCTAAATAGAGACAAAGATGTGGGTCATTAGATCGGAATATATTTTCAAAGATTCTGATCTAATGGTTATTAATCACCAAGGATATTTATGTCTTTTGCCCAAAAGTAATTGATACTCAGTAATTAATGTTTCCTTATTTCTAGGCCAATTAATAATTAGTTCTCACTTTTTAGGAAATTTTAAAAATTGAATCCCTTAATTAATTATCAACATAAGAAATTAAAAAAAACTGTTCAGTTTCCCTCCCACTAACCCACGTTTTCAGAATCAAAAAGTTATTCACTTTTCAATTTCTCTCTAATCTAAATCAAAACAAAAAAACAAAATCCCTCCGCCTTCTTCTCTTCTCATCTTCCTACGATCGAACCAGTGAACCAGTAAATCAAATCAATGAACCGACAATCTAAACCAGTGAACTACCAATTCAAACTAGTGAACCAGCAATGTAAACCAGTGAACCAGCAATTTTAACCAGTGAACCGACAATCCCAACCAGTAAACTAGTAATTGAAGCCAGTGAATCGATAATCCAAACTCGCAAAGAAATAATTTAAACCAACAAATGGCAATTAAAATCAATGAACTAGTTATTTAAACCAATTAACCTGCAATTCAAACCAATAAACTATTTACCTTCCAATTTCTCTCTAATCTAAACCAAAACAAAAAATAAAAACAAAATCCCTCCGCCTTCCTCCCCTCTCATCTTCTCGCGATCGAACCAGTGAACTAGCAAATCAAACCAGTGAACCAGCAATTCAAACTAGTGAATCTACAATTCAAACCAATGAACCATCAATTCAAAATAGTGAACCAGCAATCTAAACTAGTGAACCAGCAATTCAAACCAGTGAATCGATTATCCACACCAGTAAAAATTATTTTGTATTACGACTAATGATGACTACTATTAGAGTTTTGCATTAAAATATGTATTTAATAGAGAGAGAAAGAAGATAATTAAAGAGAGCCGTAAAATTAGGTGAGTAATTAGGTGGGTGGTTAGAGACATTTAGTGAAGAGAAAATCAATCTAATTAGTAAATTAATGATTTATCTAAATTATCCTTGTACCTAAATAGGGACAAAGAAAAAGTCCCCATGGTATACACTCCCCAATTTGTCTATTAGTCTTTGCTGTTTAGTTCGCACAATAGTGTCTAAACCAAAAATATAATAATGTCAATAAAACCAAAAAATGCTAAAGGACACGATGGAATGAAGATATTAATTGGTGGCTGTGGGTAAGTCTGGGGTTAAGGAACGGTGCTGAGGAAGGGAATCCTCAGTATATACTGAGGAGGTTAATATTGTAAAATCACTTATCTAACTATTCATCCACTAACTATTCATCCACTAACTATTCATCCACTAACTATTCATCAACTACTATTCATCCACTAACAATTCGAAACAAACCAGCAATGCAGCCAAAAAAACCAACAATGCAGCAAATGAAACCATTAATACAACCAAACAAACTAGTAATATAACTAAGCAAACCAGTAATGCAACCAAATAAACTAGTAATACAACCAACGATTATTGGTTTATTTGGTTGTATTAATAGTTTCGTTGGCTACATTGTTGGTTTTCTTGGCTGCATTGCTGGTTTATTTCGGATCATTGCTGGTTTGCTTAGTTGCATTACTGGTTTGCTTAGTTATATTACTGGTTTCGTTGGTTGTATTACTGGTTTTATTGGTTGCATTAATGGTTTATTTGGTTGTATTGCTGGTTTGCTTCTTTTCATTACTGGTTTGCTTGGTTATGTTGCTAGTTTATTTTGTTATATTACTAGTTTATTTAGTTGTATTACTGGTTTCGTTGGTTATATTACTGGTTTTATTGGTTGCATTAGTGGTTTGCTTAGTTATATTACTAGTTTGTTTGGTTGTATTGATGGTTTCGTTGGCTGCATTGCTGGTTTTTTTTGTTGTATTACTGGTTTATTTGGTTTTATTGCTGGTTTGCTTCTTTTCATTACCGGTTTGCTTAGTTATATTGCTGGTTTATTTTATTATATTACTGGTTTATTTAGTTGTATTACTGGTTTCGTTGGTTATA
>SOPF01027919.1:56456-79890 GCA_012979155.1 Hypericum perforatum
GCTTTCAAATTGGAGATTTTTTCATGCTTTTTATACTCAAAGTATTTATTCAATTAGAGTGGAAGATATCAAGTGCAGCCACAAAGTTCAAAGATTAAACCTTGTTTCAGCAATATTATTCATCCAAGAATGCATGACGTATGCAAGGATTTGAGGACAAATCCCTTTCAAGAGGGGGAGAATGATATGAATCTGATGGGTCATGATATGAATCTGATGGGCCAAGGAGTTTCAAGCAAGTTTGTGCAAGTCCAAGGTCGTCCAAAAAGCCCATGGCACATGCACATTTTAGTAGCTAATTTGGAAAGCTTAGCAAGCGTGCATTATTCTGGAAGCATGCATGTATGGAGATCAACCTATTTTGGACCTATATCAACCTTTTTGGACATGCATCAACCTACTTTAGATGTGCATCAATCTATTTTAGAAGCATGGATTCATTCAGATTCTACTTAAGCTATTTAGTAAAGTCAATTATTTTGATCAAGAAATTATATTCCAGCAACCTTTGACTTGTTTAGGACGTGCATCTACTATATACTTACAAGATATTATATGTTTAGATTGTTTCTAGTTTAATAGATGTTATTTTGGCCAGAATTCACCTATTTATGACTAAATATAATTCGGCCAGATTGCAAGCTCCTTTTTAGGAGTTATTTTGATTAGGAATATGTGAGACTTTTGGAGCCTATATAAAGGACTCATAGCATAATAAAGCGTGAACCAACTTTTAAGACAACTTCTGAGACAACTTTAGCATAAGCTAATTCGTGAGTTTTGATACTCCATTGTGTGTTCTTGCTAATTGCTGGATTGCTTAGCTTGAGCGAAACTTTTCACTTATCAAATGATTTTTCCATCATCGTTTGTGGCGTGATTCGACTTGGATCATAGGTTCTCAAATTTTCATTGCTTGGGTTGTAGTTTATTTATACCAAGGTTCTTGCAAGGCTCAAATTCGTGGGTTGTGGTCTGTTCCATCCAAAGTAGCACGGTCCGTTGTGATTCTCCTGCCGAGGATCATATCACGCTGGCCCCTCACTATCAGTCATTGGTAAATTAGCTATTATATTAAACTCATAAGCTAGAATGAGAAAATTCTTGTGGCCTTGGGTAAATTGACTCATATCTATTACAACTTTGCTCTTCAGACCATTACATAATTTGAACTAAAAATAGATCTAAACAGAGCACCAAATGACATTAGTTTGCTCAAGGAGTTTTGTCAGACTTTAAGAGATTAGTCACGACTTTTAGCTTAAGTATTAACACAGTAAGACGTAGATCTATAACTTTATAGTTCATGACTTTTTCATATTGAAAGTAGAACAATGTCAAAAATCCACGTCAATATAACCTTATCTGGGTTAGTCGATTTGGACGGTTAAAGGATGGTCGGTTCAGATGGTTATTGGGGTGGTTGGTTTAGCTTTGTCTTGGGCAAGCAATGACACTCTTTAGTAGAACAATCATAATTAATTTTTTACTCAAAACTCGTATTAAAACGATTCAAGTTGCTATACAAAACTAAGATATAGATCTACCATTTTATTATTAATATTATCTTCAGATTTGGAGCATAAGATTGTCTAAAATATATTGTAGAGCTATTGGAGATGGATTAGACCAAATAGGCTCAATTAGATGACTAGTGGCCCATTATAAGCCAAACTAGCGACCAACCTATAAGCCGGACTAACGATCATCCTTCAAGTTGGACCAAAAATTATCTATCAAGCTGAACCAGGGTATCAACTCTTACCCCCAGATCAAGGTCTATCTTCAAGCCACATCAAAGTATTAACACCTTAAGTCAGATTGAGGTACCAACCTTCAAGGTAGACTGACAATCATTCTTCAAGGCGGGCCAATCAATGTTGATTCATTAAGTGGGAGCAAGAGCCTTTTGGCTAGGCTTGACAAAAGATAAGTAATCAGGGATCGAACCGACTATAGTTGTTTAAGCCAAACCAATTATCTTTTACGGACTGAGCTAGGTGCTTTTTTTATTGGATTGGGCCAAGCACTTTCATACTTTTTTCCAACAACATATGGTGAAGTGCATGTAGATCCATCAATACAATATTCTTGGTTTGGGCAACATAGTGTAGGATTTTTCAAATGAAGTCCGGACTGAATTTTTTCATATCAAGATTGGATCTTATGATATTTGGTTCAATGATAATGTTATTCCTATTTTGCACTTGGTTGCTTCCTTGGTATGGCCTTGGTGTTCTCAATTGGAAACTAGATATCATTCTGTTTTGGTAAGTCAATCTCAATGATCCTATTTTAGGTAAGAGTCCTTAATTTTTGGGCAAGTCGATTTATGTTTTCCTTACTAGGATGAACGAGATCGTCCATATATTGGTATCGAGATTGAGTTCTCAACTCGGCGCCGATTCCTTGGTTAACAAGGCTTGGTTGTCCATGTTTGGAGCCGATTTACTTTATTTCGGGATGCTGGTGTAGGAAAATTGTTGTATACTGATCTTAGTGAATCTCACGGTATTAGAAAGAACTAATTGAAAATTTTCTATTTGGAGGCCAAGAGTTAGGTAAGAGGATTCTATATGAAGTAGGTTTGACAGAGAAGGACTTCATTCAACACAACAACAAATCAAATTTTACGTTTCAATGTCATGTAGCGTATCTTAGCTTGTAGTTCGTAGATTGTTTTTTGTTTCGTTAGCTGACTTAAGATGACCAATGTATCTTAGCATTCTTGAACCTCGTAGCTCTCTTTTGTCGTTCTGTGAGACAAACCACTCCATATCCACCTTTGTTCTTCTAGACGTTTTTGTAATTTTATTCTTGCAACAGTTACGATTAAATTTACAGTAATTTATATGAATTAATTTTATGAGAAATTCCATTTTGCAGTGGTTTTTAGCGTTCTTTAATTGAATCGCTCACAAGTCTAAACCAAAAGAATCAACCTTAACCTATTTTTTGCACTCCAAACGACATTAAAATAATTTGTAACAATCTTAAAATTATACGATTATAAAATGAAAGTATTTCAGAAAATATGAAGAAAAAAATTAGGGGGAAACATTTGGCAACAGAACTTTTTTATGGAATTATACCTATGATTTCCATAACTACAGTATTTATGAGTAGGCTCGTGAGTTTTATAATTTTGTAGAATTCTTTCCTAACTTCGAATACTTGAGTTAGGACAATGCAATTACAAGATTTAATTTTTTTTATTATGTGACAAACTTTTGAAAATGAAGAGTTTTATAAGTTGTCTGAGCTACAATACGTGTTACATTATATGACATAATATGATTATTTTGATATTTTGGATTTATGTTCTTATAAATGAGAATCATATGTGTGAAATCCTTCATCAGTATCAGAACCAAATGAAGCATTGTTCTAGCTTTTATCTGATTTTCCAAAGAAAGTTTTTTGGTAAATTTTTCTTTATAAAAATCTGATTTTTTGGTAAATTTTTCTTTATAAAAATCTGATTTTTTGGTATAGGATTTTATTGGAATATTTACTGTTGTCCTTGCCCGAAATGAATAAAAACCTTAAGAGACCAAACTCTAGTTTGTACGGGAAACGCGTATAAGAATATGTCCTTATTTGCCCACGCATGAAAATCTAGGGACTCATATACAATTTGCGCATTTCAAGTGGATAAGGGCTCTGTCCACTTTTGCAAATGCAAGGAAAACTAGTGGACTAACTTGTAACTAGCCATGTAATTCCCCAAACTGGGAAGGGTTCTTCTTCCCCATTGCGTCACCGGAGTACGGACGGTAACTCCGCTTGGCGCGACGACCAGGCCAGAACCATCAACGTCGGAAGTTTCCTCTTCTTTGACAAGGGTGGAGGATGCTACGATGTTCAGGACGTAGGGAAGGATTTGGTGATGGACCTCAATCGAAGGTCGTCTTTCACCTTGATCGATGTCAGGGATGGTCGGCCGACCCTGGTCTGATTATGATACTTTACTACCATCATTTTCTCATGTTTCATTTTCCTATCATTATTTTCTTTTGCCAAAGGACTATCATTTTTATCATTTTATGAGAGGATATTTTTGTTGTCCTAATTGCCATTATTTTCTCCATGTATTTTGATCTTGTGTCATTATTACGGAGAATTTATCGCTATCATTTGATTAGGTATCATTGTCTTATGGAAAAAGTACATATAAGTACCATGTGCTTTGGTCTGTTTCCATAAAAGACCGTGTAATTTTTTTCCTCCAAATGTAGTACCTATAATTTTATTTCGGTGACAACTTTAGTCCAGGCAGTTTCGAAGGGTGCCCAACCACTTGTCAGTGCCACGAGAGCGCCACGTCAACTATTCTATCCTATTTAGCCTGGTTGCCATGGCATGGCAAATTATCACTTTAGTACATCTTTGAAAGAGAGGATGAGGAAAGAGGAAAAGGGATGAAGGAGGAGGGAGGAGGAAGGAGGAGGAGGAGGAAAGAGAAGAGGAGGAGGAGGAAAGAGAGGAGGAGGGGGCGAAGGAGGAGGAGGAGGAAAGAGAGGAGAAGAGGAGGAGGGAGGAGGAGGAGGAAGGGGTAGAGGAGGAAGAGGGAGGAGGAAGAGGGGGCAGAGAAAGAGGAAGGAGGAGGAGAAAGAGGGATGGAGGAGGAGAGAGGAGGAGGGGGAGGAAGTGGAGGAAAGAGGAGGAGGGAAGAGGAGGAGGGAGGGGAGGAGGAGGAAGAGGAAAGAGAGGAGAAAAGAGAGGGGGAGGGAGGAGGAGGAGAAAGTGGTAATTTTTCGTGCTAAGTCATCTCAGCCAAATAGGATACAATAGTTGACGTGCTGCTTACGTGATGATTACGTGGCAATGCCAAGTGGCTGAACACCCTTCGAAACTAGGACTAAAGTTGTCTTCGAAATGAAATTACAGGTATTAAATTCGAAAAAAAAATTACACTATCTTTTTTTAGAACATGCCAAACCACATGATACTTATGTGTAATTTTTTTTAACGTAATACTATTTTATGATTGTAGTACCATCGATAAAACAGACAAAACCAAATTCCAAGCTACCATCTTTTTTAAATATGAAATTATCTCATTTTGTGTTGTTTGCATCATCATTTTATCAAGATGATAACAACATTTAAAAAACAATTTGGGTAAAAATTGACTGTTAAAATGGCATCATATTTAATGACAAACTAAAATCTCCCGTCGGTTTGAAAAAGTAGAAATTTTTAAGTTCAACTCTTACCAACTTGGAAATCTATTTATGTTCTCCTTTCAATGACTGGAAACTATGCCATGTTGAAACTCACCCGCAATGAATACTACTAATTTCCAAATAGCTGAACAAATCCAAACAAGGAATGATGACGAAGATGAACCAATTCTTCAAGCTGAACATATCCAAATTAAATCAATTACTGAGGACTTAGATACATATAAACTCAAGATTACAACACAAACAGATCCATATGGATCCACTATTATACAAAACTAACTCGTCTCTGTCACAACTCTCCTCCATCCCCGTATAACAAAAACAATTTCGCCTCTATATATACCGTTACGTGGAGGACTGACTACGGAACTTACGTTGAAGTTGCGATGCAAGCACGTTTATCGTTCCTTCAGAATAGCAAACTGTGTGCTTCAAGTAAATTTTCCGTGGAGATGCAGCGAATATAAATAAATTCTGACCTTCAAAACCCCACCCACTTGACCCATCGGAAAATCCGTCCGACTCTGAAGGGCAACTCATAGTCTTTGGTAACAGCAGCCTCCCTCCTTGCTGCCTCAGATTCAGACCAGACGTACACACCTCTCTCTTGACGGCTACCAGGCACCGTGTTATCCAAGATAACGGCAACAAGGAACGCAATCACCATATGCAATGATAGCAATGTGTTCAAGAAGTAATTCAACTGCATTTTCATATGTAAAGAGATGCTTGTTAGCATTTGTTGAAACAAGAGAATGCAAACATAATTCTTTTACGAGTCTTTCTATGCTGCATGAATAGAAACATCAACATTGAAATCTCGATTGCGACTAGTAGAAGAAGAAGATGATGAAGAAGAAGAAGAAGAAGATTTATTGAATAATGCATGAGAACAATCATGTAAGGGGAACACTGCGATTGAGCAATTGCATATCAAGAGAAAAACCGAAATTTTAAAGGTTCTCCTTGGCGATATCATATATTCAGCATAGATCAACAAGCTACTTGCCCTGCACCAGGCAGGTCTCTTTCAAGAGCTAAATCATTGAAAGATCAACAGGATGCTTACCCCAGCACTTTTACTCTGGACTGGTCCATGGGACGCAACAATGTAGGGCTGAAAATAACTTGGAACAGACAGATTGCTATTAGGAGAGACCCCGTATTGCTGAAAGTAGGCCGGTATTGAAAGTGAAAAAAACAGCGATAGCCCAACAATGATGATGTTGCGGGAGCTTCCCGCTTCACTGTAACGTAAGTTTGATAGTCCTAAAGCAGTGAGCATTGCCCACATGAAGCAAAGAAGGGAAGCAACCATAACTTGTGGAATTGAAGCAATAAACCCACCAACTTTACCTGTAGGAATCAAAGAATGAACTTTCAGCATCACCAAAAAAAATCATAACCTTTGCTAATGTAATCCAGCACAAAACTTAACAGATACGCTCGAATGGAAATGTAAGCTAGCAACAGAGAGCTAGGAACTATTTTGCATGCACATCTATGGGAATATAATTCAACAAGGTACTCCACATGGCAAAAGAAAAGAAATTCCTACTTGTAGAGGTCCAATGGTAAGACAGTTATGGATGCAGATGGAAATAATGTAACTTTGAGTTCATAAATTCCAAATGCAAGAAAAGATAGCTCAGAAACTGGACCACATTTGAAATCTATAACGCTGAGCAAGGGCATATACTTCAAAGATATTGCATTTTCTATACGACAAAGAACGAAAAAAATAGGTGAGCATAGCTGGTATTCTCAACAATTGGTAAAATTTACATTTTTATAGTAATCTAAGGCCAGCTATTTACATTTTTATAAATGTTGCATAAATGTTCTTCAGGTAGAACACCTAGGTATCAGCAGGCACGTGCATCATAAGAAATCTTTTTTCTCGGAGAACTAATATTTTTTTTCCTAAATAGAGAGAACCAATAAATTATTTATAGTAAGACATCAAATAGTTATTCTTCTATCAGTGTATACAAAGGATAAGAATTATAATGACATACCAATGAGGGATAAGAGAATCAAAACACATGCACCCAGTTCAACTGCTCTGCGGCTTCCCATTTTCGTGACAGCAATGGTATGCACATTTTCTGTTAGTGTCGTGGAACCAGTCCCAGTACCCCAAAGACCAGCTAAGACACTACAAAGGCCTTCAAGACCGATTCCTCGACTAACAATGCCAGGGGTTGGAGGCCTAGATGCCACCAACAACGATGTTGCATGGTAAGAGCCAACCTAAAAGAAATGCAGCAAGATGGAAAGACAGTCATCTAAGATCGCCAAACAAGATATCAGATAATCTTTTGCAAGTCTAACAATTCCTTTGTATACTATCAAGAGAAAAGGAACGCACGAAGCACATGAACAATTTCATCATTTGACAAATATTCCAACGCCAGGTGTAGACACTCTTGTCTCTCGCATGGAATTTCAAAGAAAAGATCCTAAAGATATAGAAATCAAACATCCTTTCACAAAGGGTAAAGCTCTGTAGGATACAAATGTAATCCAAACTCATACTATCATCACTGGAGGAGCCAACAGGCCCAGGAGATGTATCTCTTATTCTAGAAACTCTAGTGTAGAAAACCACAAGCATAATGTATTTATCGTTCATCTTTGACGGAACTACTTATATTTTTTCATCCAATGTCAATGAAAAACACCATCAACATGGCTTTTCCACCATCAACATGCAGCTTTGATAGCTCAGTTGGAGTCTAAGTCCAGCTAGCATGTAATAAGAATTCTTCGGCAGTAAAATTTTGCAAGGCTCTAAACAAATGCATCGTTGAGTAATAAACAGAAAATTTCTCATGACAAGACCACTAGCTCGAACTTTCACATGTGATGAAAGAGAAGAATAGAAAATCCAACATTCCACTTTAACAAAGGACGATTCTGAAATATTGTGGAGAATATAGTAACAATATTTGAGGGACAAGGAGCTTGAAGGGAGATTTTATTTGTAACTACAAAAGGTCCAAACTTACCGAGTCCACAGCTGCAATAATAGACGCCACACACATTACCAGCGCCAATTTCCATTCAAACACAGGAGTACCCCACTGCAGGGGGTATGGAAACCGAAACCATGGTGAAGCTCTCAATGCATGAGAAGTATCAACTCGACAATGCTTCATCCTGGAAACATGGTTTCTACAGTGGTTGGATATGATGTTTGACATGGGGATGTTTGTATCACAACCTTTATAACTGTAAGCTCCTGTTTTGGTCAGGAGAAAAGCAATGGCCCATGTAATTGCTAGGGCCAATGGAACCTGAAGAAAAGGTGGGCATACAATATCAAAACGAGCTACAATCAATACAAAAATCAATAGCTGCCAGGGCAGTCAGGTGAATAAATCTCCAAGATGATTCATGGCCATATTTGCAATCATAATAGTGCCACTTTATATTTTTGGCACAACCAATAGCATTTGTTAATCTCAATTCTCATCCCAGCTCTGAACAAGTGGGAGAGGTCGAGAGTAATTATTGCTCACAAATTTCAACTACTGACACAAGCAAACACACAGTTACTGCTTCAGACGTCAAATTATTCCAAATCAGCTAAATTATATGTATCGATGGTAGAAATGCAAGAAGTCCTTTTTCAGATGATCCGGGCATATTTCTACAGCTGTAACTCTAATGAAGCTATAATAGGTTATTTTCTCTTACACGCCCTCCTTGTTCTTCATTATGGGTGATCCAGCAACTACATTATCCTATATTTTCTCTCTCTCATAAAACAGGGAGATGAATTAAATTGATAGCAATCATTTTAGAAGGGACTTAAATGAATCTGTAATTTTTGGGAAATTTTTACGTTTACTACCACTTTGTGCACTGAAATATAAATGACAACAAGAATGACAACGTGAATAAAACATAAGGTATTGAGGACCAGACCATTAACACCGAGACGGTAGGATAGTCTAACAAGGGATATATTAAAGAGAACTTACCGCATAAATTAAAAATATCCGATGACCAAAAACTGATATCTTACGAAGGTACTGCAAAGGGAAACAATTAGTATAGATGCCTTAGCAGAAACATACACATATATTGGAAAGATGGCCAGTGCATGTCTTTCCACTAGCAGAAAATAACTATGAGGAGAACTTTTTAATGGAGGTAAAGGAAAGAAATATAACAAAGGTTGTGATGGACTTACAAGAGAAAAAATGACAACCAACAGTATTTGCACCACACCTATCTCAAGACAGGTGCCAGCCAGCGGAAAACCGTAACTGTAAAAAGAAAGTCCTACAGCAGCAATTGTAGGGGCCACAACCACTGGATTTATAAACCTGGAGGAGAAAGACATCAACTGTTTCAAACCCAGCAAGTTAGCCTAGTTCTTCTCTTCAGAGACTTGAGCATGTATGCCACCATTCCAACGACACAGTTCAAGTTCACCAAACAAGTAGGGACCAAAAAAAATGCACAAGGCTGAATTATCATTCCACGTTTAAAAGGTCAATAAAGGGTTCCTTGACAACCGTGATCATAAAATATATGACACCGAGGAGTCGCAAAATCCATAACATAATCAAATGAAGAAGAAAAAAAATACACCGCTAAACCAAACCCCACTTGGGGGGTCTATACATAGTAGCTAGTAGCTTAATTACAAGCTCAAAGAGAAGGTTCGTACAAGTCAAGAAATTGACTGTTTACCTAAAAGGGATAGAAGGACAATGTTATGAACAAAGAAACGAAGAAAGTCATTTCCTACCTTAATAACAGCGACATCAGACCAGTATATCCAAGAATCATTTGGAAAGCTGACGCAATAATTATTGCTCCTTGCAATTTTTTCATAACATGCTTGAAACTCTGTGCCAGAAGAGAGCATAAAACTAGAAATAAGGAGCCTGACAGAAAAAAATCCCTGAAAGAAAAATACTAAATCGATTTAGGGAACCGATTGGAGACCAATACTAACATTTCCATTCAATCCTTGAAACTCGGGGGAGTTGATTAAAGCCAAGGCCGGGGCAAGGAAGACGAATGAGGGACCTTGTATCAAGGGCAAACGTGATCCGAATGATGTATGCAAAAGCGTAGTTATGCCTGAAACAAACAGCACTGTTGACACCACATTTGCAGTATCCTCCTACAGAAACTAGGACCAGTCAGACACAATGAACAGAAATGATAGCTAAATGGAAGTAAATTTCACGATCCATGAAAACTCACGTAATTGCCACCCATTGCAGGGACGATGACCAGAGGAATGAGAACCAGTGACCCCAATATTGATAAGTAGTGTTGGATCCCATACACACCAATTGGAACTGGAAAATGAAAAACAAGCAACATATCACCAAACTTAAAAAAAGAATTAACAAAAGAAACTCCAACACGAAATAGCTGACATAACAAAGTGATAATGTCAGAGCTACTGAAAACACAAACCAAACAGAACAAAACAAAAATGCAACCCTGTAAGAATTTCCATATCCTAAAGGACATCCAACAGGAGTCGTGCGAGCACAATGGATTAAGGGTCTCAATAGAGCAATTGGCTATGCTACCACATAAGAATTTCCATATCCTAATGAAATCTAGAGCAATGAATAGGTGGATCATCCACATTCCACCACTGTCACAACTAGCGATGTGATAATCCCAACAGCCCCCTTCCTTCAAGTTTCAAACATTCGGCGTCCCCACCCACGAGAGGAAGTCCTAAACTTGACCTCAAAAACCAAAAGAAAAGTATAAACAGAAAGAAACCCACCAAGGCCAGGAGTGTCCCTGAGCTCATACTTCATGTGGGGTTGCTGTTGCTGCCTCCCCAAGATCCCATCATCCTCCTGCACACTCGGGACCACGTCTATCACCTCCTCACTCCTCCTCCTCCTTTGACCCGTCGGTTCCTTCTTCCCGGACCCTCCTCCTCCCCCATCCGAATCTCTCCTCCTCTTTACCGAGCTCTCCTTGTTAACAACACCCCCACCATTACTGTTACTGTTACTATTATCGTTATAATTATTGTTATTACTCTTACTGCCATTTCGATTCTCCGCCACATTGGAGACCCCGTTCACCTCCGCGCGCGGTGGTGGAGCAGGTCTGGCCCGGCCTAACTCGAGATCCGGGTCAGAGAGCTTGCCGGAGTTGCCGCTGGCGGTGGTCTCGCCGGAGAACTTGGGGCGGAAGCCGGTGCGCTTTGCCCAGGAGGAGGGCGGCATTGGGCCGGACTCCGGGACGGGGGGCCACGGGCCGGGTTTGGACCGGACCTTGTTGTCAGGCATTGCCATTTTCAAACCCCACCCAACCAGTTATCTTCTCCTCGTCGTCTAGTAAGGAAGTGCCATTGACGAAGGAATGAGCATTAACTAGGGTTAGTTAGATCCAGGAGTTGGGTTTAGGGTTCTTTCCTTTGGTTGTGGGGTTTGGAAGTAAATGAGAGTGGGTAGTAGAGATAGAGTGGGCGTGGAAGTGAGTGAAGAGAGAGTGAGAGAGAAGAGACAGCTACTAAGGGAAGTGAGAGTAGCAAGTGGCAGCCGATGAGCTATTTTTTAAAAATAAATATTGGTAAAAATTCACTTTACCGTTATATAGTTTTGAATAATATTCGTAAATAATTTATAATATCTATAATATTTAACAGATTTAACTGATAATATTTATATCAATAAAGTTCTTCTTTTAAGGCACATCCTGATAGACTCTAAGGTTAAACAATGTCCGGAAGAGAGGACAAAACAATTAAAAAAAATTTGTTTTGATTTGTTGAAATAATCAATGAAATTACAAACTTTACAAAGTGGAAAAAAAATTATAATTGGTACTTTATCATTTGAATGAATTTTTTGACAAAATACCTCGAATTACGAAACAAATTTGCTTTAAATTTTTTTGAAAAAAAATGAAAAAACTGAAAATCCCCTCTCGCAAATTTTGATATTTTTCAAAGTTTTTTATTTTGTTTTAAACTTTTTAACTCAATGACATTGAGAATACCCACTACGATACATTAGCCATATCACTGCTCGTCAGATTCGTTCCTACATTAAATTTTTTCTTCACCTACAGGACTCTGAGTGTGCCACTACTCCAGTGTCTCAACACTATTTTACGTCAGTACTGTTCTTTTTTTAATATAGTTAACTGTATTAAACTTGATTATGCCTTTGAATAAATTTAAAAATATTAAATTAATTCAAACTAATAAAAATGATATTTTGAGAAATTCAAAAGACTTATAAATAGTAAAAAATACATAATACTATAAATTTATAAATAATAGTAAATTACACAATTAATTACTACCAAAATTTTACCAAACATGTCCAATCAAGTCTTTTTTCAAAACGATATGAGCATCTCTATTACAAATTTATTATTAGTAGTCATAAAATAAGATAGGGATATGATGTATTAAGTAGAATATTCATAGTTTATGGAGCTGTTGCTGGTGCTGGGTATATCATTAAGAAATTCTACCAAATAATAAAGATCATATTCGTCTCATTCATCCCCCACTATTATATTAAGCAATATGATACATGTTATCATAAGTTTCCAATGAATCCTTGTTCCACAATAGACAGAGAGTTTTGATGAATGCAAAATGAGTTTGAAAAACTTCAAATGCTCTATCTACGTCATTTCTATATTTCTTGATGTTCAACGAATATATTGAGTTTTAGGATTGATAGAGCTATAATTTACTTCACAAAGGTAACCCATTATAAATATATCTCATTGGTGAGATAATATGACAATTCTCTATATATGTCATTGATGGTGTAGCTCATTTTGAGTGCTCAACCTTCAAATACATCAGTAAAAATATGAAACATTTGCAATACATTGATATCATTGCACATATCTGAAATTCGAAAGAAGGCTTGACATATTCATATGTTGTATGATTGCACTTTCAATATGATTGTTGGCGTCCCACTTCTTCCAGCATATTGTCAAGCCTATATGGTTTGACATTTCTTCCATTCGTGCATGTAATCAATACTTTTTATCATGCTTGAGAATCCACATTATTCCCTACTTGGAGTAGTCTTACCAGATTTTGTTCATTGGACCTTTTCAGATACCTTATACCAAAGTAAGATGTGACGCCTTTTACAAATTTCTTGAGATTTTTTCTCATTGTGATTTTACTAATTCTCAAGTATTCATCCACAACGCCATATACTATCCCATAGAGGAGAACTCGTATAGCTACATGACATTTTGTAATGCTAACAACCTGAGTTTACCAAAGCATCTTACTTTTACTTAAAAAAATGGATCGACACACTCACTGCTTCCACTATTCAAATGAATAAAGATTTTTGTATGCAAAACTGATATCAAAATATATTATCTCCATATATTGGCATGTCAAAAAATAGTCATTTATCAAGTACTCATTGCTATTTTCTTGCTCACTATTGATCGTACACCTTCATCATAGAATAAAGCATTCCTATTCAGCATAATTGGCATACCTTTTCTGAATAACAGCTTCGTAAACTAAAAATATGCATTAATTTGGGTTAGTCATTGATTCAAAAAATGTCCAATAAATCACTACATGTATAATTTGAACCATAATTAGAATCTAAACTAAATTTTGAACTTTGAAACATTTGGATCCATATCTAGAAGATATAATACAAATGATTATAGAAAGATGAGAGTATTATAAAAAGATGATAAGAAGATTTGAGAATAAGTGAGAAAAAATAAAATAAGAATGGTTTCTATTAATGGAATTCTGAAATAATTTTTGCCAACATAAATTTTTTGATTTAGCTTAAACTACATAAATTTGATTATTTAATGCCAATAATTTTATTGAATTATTAAAAATATTTAAAAAGTAATTTGAAGAGAATGGTGCATGGCATTGTGACATAGTCCAATCAAGCTGTACTAATGTGGCGTAGTGATGTCTTGCTCTATGTTGACATATGTATATCACATCGATTTGCCTGAGCTGCCATGTTGTAGGTGGTAGGCTCAGCCCGAGATGGAGTAGTGGACCTTGGACCTCTAGCAATAGACTCGACGAGCGACGAACTGGACCCGTGATGGAACAACGGACCTCAGACCTCCAATGATGGATTTGACGGATAATAGACTTGGCCAGAGATGGAGTAACAGACCTCGAACCTCCAATTATAAACTCTATAAAAAGTGGACTTAGCACGAGATGGAATATAGATTCTTGGACCTCCGACCACTAACTTAGCAAGGGAATCAATTTTTTTAGAGGAACTTCAGGTTTTTCCATTTTAGGTGATTTTAGGTTTTAGACTTGATATTACTCTGTTTTTACAAATTTTTTAGGTTTTGTAGTTTTCTTATGTTTTTTCAACCTAATAGACCAAATTTTTTTGGTATACTATTCTAGAAAAAATCTAATATATTATCTAAGTGTACCTAACTTTGTTGTTGGCTTGGTAATGGGTCTATTTTATGTTCTAACTGGCCGAACCTTATTTTTAATAACAATGAAATGTACCCTTATTTGAATAAACTTCTATAACAAAAATACGCCTACGACTACTCACTATAGGGTTCGTGCTGTCGAGCCTGTCGTTTGCTATTAAGGTATGCTTTCAAGTATGGCTTTATCTCAACACTTGTAGTTTAACTTGGTGTTGTTAGTTTATTTGATGCGTATGTAATTATGCACATTCTAGTTTATTTGATTGATTGTCGATATTTGATAGGTTATTCATGTCTAATCCGAGAGTTATTGATAGTGAATCTCAAGTCAAAACTTTGACACAATCAAGCCTCGTTCCAAATATGAGAGTTAAGAAGGATGCGGTAATATGGTAATATGCAATTTAATTAATTTTTTGGATAAGAGACAAATCCAATGTACGTTTTGTCAAAAAAATATTGTTCGTAGAGGAATCTATAAGTTCAAGCAACATTTGATGAGAATTAAAAGGGATGTTCAGATATGCTAGAAGGTTCCAAAAAGCTTACGAGAAAAATATATTAGTGTACATGCTAAGAGTAAGTTAAAGAGAAGTCGTAAAGATTTGAGATAGTAAAAACTGAAGTATAAATAATCATATATATTGATTTTTTTTTTCAAATACTACAATCTAGTCTGACTGCCAATTAGATCCATCAGATCACTTAACTCGACGATTGTCCAAAAACTGGGTCAATTTTTTAATCGATTTTGAAAATCATGATTTAATTAGGAAAGTTTACGCCACCGATAAACAATTTGAAAAAAAAAACATAGTTTGGCAGACTGCAAAGCGCTAAAATAAACTGTTAGAATAATATATATATGATTTTTTTTTTGTCGTCAATTGGAAAAGGATAAAGTACTTTTTAACACCTTTACCTTTTGGAAATTAATGTTTTAATCTCTACATTTTCAATTACGTGTATTTTTACGAGGTTATATTATTTTTTTGTTCCTGGCCGACTAAATGAAACCAACACCGATAAAGTTTTTTTATATACACATTCAATTCATTGGAGCCAATGATTCACATAAATTATTAGTTTGGCGATATCAAGGTAAAATTTAAGACGAGTAATTTCATTTGTTTAGCCATTTTGAAATTTCAAGTGGTGTACACATACTCTCAAAAAGTAACCAACATAAATGACAACAAATATCTCAAACATAAAGTTATTGATAAAATATTTTACAAAGACAAATGAAAAATTAACTCAATGTTTTAATTCATTATGGCAGTTAGCTATGCAAGATAGAACTAACAAAGTCAAGGATAATATAATAGCTATAAAAATGGATCAAAAAAGAGAGGAGAAAAATGTGCAATGTTTTAAGAGAAAAAGTGCACTATAAAAAGGATATCATGGAAATGCGATATCATGGCTTCTCATTTGGTAAACACGGAAATGTGATCCTTAACCCCTCGGCTTAAGCTAATTCAGGGGACTATCAAAAGAATATATACCCACAATCCCACTTACAAGTGTGGGGGTCACAGCCGCGGTCTATATAATTATTTATGACAAATTATTCTGTAGTCTCTGATCTTAATCGAATTCTCCTATCGGGTCCTGTATTTCTCATAAATGATTTAGCCGTCTCTGTATTTTGAAAAAATATTGGTCTCGGGTCCCTGGTTGACTTTTGTTCCCTTTTTATTTTATTTTTTTGTCATGTAAAACGACTATTTTATCCTTCACAAAAAGACAAAAATAAGATAAAATTTGTCATTTTGTGAAGGATAAAATAGTCATTTCATATGACAAAAAGTACAAAAAGAGGCTGATTTGGTCGGTGGGGACCCTAGACAAATATTTTTAAATAAAACATGGATGAATTACTCATTTATGAGAAAGGAAGAACCCGATAGGAAAATTATGTTAAGTCCAAGGACTAGAAGGTAATTTGTCCAATTATTTTTTGTTGAAAACATAGCGGAAAAAATAGTAGGGATCACAATTTGAGTATTTTAGGATCCGTTAATTTTGATCGGGTCCAGAATAGAATCTTTATTTTTACAAAGATAAAGGGATATATGTGGATCTACATGATCCTATTCTAATCTTAATTTTTTTAAGATAACAATAAAATAATATTTATCAATATATTAATTAATAAACCTAGTACCAATTTTAAACCAACTCTGAAATCCTATAATTTATTTTATTGATTTTTTTTATATTGACTGATTTTAATAAACAAATAACTTGCATTCATATTTTCAAGTAATTCAATATTGTTGTAAATAAATTTAATTTTATATAAGATTAAATAATATTTAATTAATGCAAACCCAAGAATCATTTTTCCGAATATTTAAAAACCTGAATCGTTCTCAAATACTTCAAAAATGCAAGAATTTAGGTCCTATACATAGACCTAGCCAAGAATTGAATCCAATTCATTATTCGATTCGATTCGATTCGTTAATAATTCGATTTGATTCGTATATAATTCGATTCATCAATAATTCGATTCGAATTCATAATGGTATGAATTGAATTTGGTTTAAGATTTTTATAATTCATCAAACCGACGAATTTAATTTGAATTCAATTCGAGTTAAATTCGTATTGGACTTGATTAAAATTTGTAATATATATATATATATATATTTGTGTAAAAAATTTCAAACTCAATTATTTACTAAACCTTAAATCCTAAACCCTAAAACCCTAAACTCTAGACCCTAAAATCCTAAAATTCTAACTCAATTATTTATTAAATCATAAACTTTAAATCGCAAATCTTAAATCCTAAAATATTAAACTTAATTATATACTAAACTGTAAACTTTTAAACCATAAATCATGAAACCCTTAAACCCTAAATCGTGTACAAGTTATTTTGGCGCATTAAGTGCAAAACTTTAGTTTTTTTTTCTCAAAAAATGTTAAACATTTATTCCTTATTTTTATTTTTAATTAAAAATTTAATATTTAAGAATCAATTCGAATTCAATTCGGATTCAATTCTAATTCGAAAGTTTATAATTCGTATTCAATTCATCCTTGAACGGATTGAATATGGTTTAATATTTTGATAATTTGAATTCAAATTCGTTCGAATTCGAACCGTGGTCAGATCTACCTATATATCAGTCAATACAGTTATAAAAAAAATGTTAAATGGGCCAGATATTAACCTTCGGGTATCAGGCTCACACCGATAAAGTAACCTGGCCCCAATTCTCATAGAAAACAAAACCTGATAATAAAAAAAATCCACGTGGCGTTTCTCTCCTTGAAACAAACGGTAACCACTAACCAACCTCAGTCTGGAGTCCCCCACAGCAACACCCAAGTAAAAGTTAGCACACAAATCCGAAGATGCCAGCGGTGGTCTCAACAGTCCGTTGCTCCTCTGCACCGCCGCCGACGAGTGTCCGCCAGGTGAGGCTGGGAAAGCGGGTGGTGCTGGTGCGACACGGGCAGAGTACGTGGAACGAGGAAGGGAGGATCCAAGGGAGCTCCAACTTCTCGGTTCTCACGAATAAGGGGGAGGCCCAAGCTGAGACCTCGCGCCAGATGCTCATCGCTGATTCCTTCGATATCTGCTTCACCAGGTTCCTTTTTTTAATGCTGTGACAATCTTTTGTAGGAGATAATAAAATATCAGAAATTACAATTGTTGGAAATGTTTATAAGCGTTGAATGATATATTTCTTTAATATTTTAAGATTTTGAGTAGAAAATGAAAATTTTATATTGTAGTAGATTGATCATGTGTTCATTATAGTACATTGTTTGTTGTACTCGTATTGACCCCCATTTATAAATGTAAATGATTCACATATTCATTATCAGATCTATTTAAGATTTCACACACAAAATTATGAATATGTATTTAATAAGAATTTGAAATATGGACTAGTTGCTCTCATAATTGAGAAATAAAATCGTGTAAGGATAAAATTAACACAAAAATATTTTAAGATATTTTTGTTGACTCACAAATTCCAACAGAAAAATTTTAAGATATTTTTGTTTTTCCTATTTATATTCTAATATCGTAAATATTTTTTGTCAAGTACATAAATATTTTATTTCTATAGTATAAATTTTCTTAATCTGTTCATTTCTGCTCATTGCATTTGGGTTGGATATGATCCCTATCATACTTTACCACCTGCATTTTTAAGGTTCGAATTCGATTTCAAAATTTTTGGTTTAGTTTGAACAACCAAATACTATGTGTTAATGTAAGCGCACGCTTGATTGTTAGTTGTCAAGTACGAGAGTACTTACATGAGTATTAGTTATAGCTTTGGGACTAAATGGAAAATGTATAAGATTATTCTGATATTTTGACATCAATGGTAAAGAAACAAATCGTTTCTTCCCTATCTCTCTCCTTTCCCCAATTCTTTCTAATCTTCAACCCTGATTCAACAATTAGTTTCATTAGATTAGAGTTCGAAGAGAATCTCACTTGTAATCAAGCTGAGTTACAAAAATTAAGCTGAGTTAGATAGAAAATAGGGAGAAAAATAGAAGATGATGAAATCATTGATGTCTTTCACGTTACACTCTATACTTAATATATATAATAACACATTCCCTAAAAAAAAAAAAATATATATATATATATATATAATAACACAAGACAACTTTTCTCACGTAACTTCCAGTGGATATTACGACAGGATATAATGAAGAAACCGAAGTTGTAATTATGATGACTTAATTTACAAGGGTGAAAACTTCACCTACTCATTAATTTAATATTTTGGGTAGATTATGAAAAGTCATGTAGTTAATAACATAATTATTAATAGATAACGATAGTAATAAATTTCATTTTGCTAGGATACTCATTAGTTCAAAGTTTTTGGTTGGATATAAAAACTATAATATTATTGTATTATAACCAATTGCTCTAAAAATATCCATGACTTATTGTGCTTGCACTAAAAGCTGTGTCAAATCCGTGCAAAACGAAAATAGTTATGTTGAATTGGTCCAATTTATAAATGAGTTTTACCGTACTAAGTTCATTTGGGCTCATTGGTGACTTTTCTCAAAAGAAATTTATGGCTGAACCTATGCATTAGTCCAACAGTGAAAATTTTAAGCTTCCTGTGACATATAAGCTAATAATAAGTTTTTGCTCAAAGCAAGTTCCCCACCAAATGTGGAAGCCGAATTAGAGAATCGGATAACGACCAATAATAAATTTCCGACGAGCCAACTGGAACTGATTTTGAACAGTTTACAAGTACGAGGTTGGACTATCCCTTATTGTCTGTTAGTCGGCCCGTGCAACTGGAAATAAAACTTAGTCTAGTAGTTTGTGTAGTCAACAATGGCTTTGTTGTCTCACATTGTGTATGTTTGGATTAGATTAGGAGGATTATGCAAACTCTGTTTCGTTTGATTCTGGTGTTTGGATTTTGTTTAGCCCTCTGACTCGGTCAAAGAGAACAGCTGAGATTATTTGGGGCTCTCGTAAGGAGGAGATTCTGACAGATTTCGACCTCAGAGAGATTGACCTATATTCTTTTCAGGTAAGTTGAGTGGATTGGTTGTGCCTAGTTTTATCTGTTGAAGCTTCAACGACATTGAAGGCTTTGTTTGAATAGGTGATCCGTTGATGATGCTTCGAGATCCTCAACTATTAGATATCTCGTTGGATCACATTATCTGTTTTGCTGCAGGGTCTTTTAAAGCACGAGGGCAAGGCGAAATTCGGTGCTGCTTTTCATCAGTGGCAGGTGGATGCTGCAAATTTTAACATCGATGGCCATTACCCGGTGAGAGAATTGTGGGGGCGTGCTAGAAGTTGTTGGGACAAAATCTTAGCCCACGAAAGCAGGTCCGTTCTAGTGGTCGCTCACAATGCTGTTAATCAGGCTCTTATTGCCACTGCTATTGGTACTGATTTCTCTTTATTTACCACACGAACACTCAATGAGACGAGAATACTAAGTTTGTCATTCGAGCTTACTTTTACTTCCTTGTGCTTATTTACCACTAGGATTAGGAACAGAATACTTCAGGATTTTGCTTCAAAGCAACTGTGGAGTAAGCGTGTTGGATTTCACTCCACGGCCTGAGGGCGGTTCTCCGCTTATATGTCTCAATCGTTTAAACCAGGTAGCTTGCTTGATATACGACAGTAAAAGGCCTATTGTTTTTCGCATTTGTTGTGGTTATGAACTTCGACTGCAAATTGTGTCCTTTTTCACTTTTAAACTACTCAAAGTACTTGCAACAGCTGCCGTGAAATAGCATACAAATAACAACATTATCTGTTACTGGTATAGTTTGTTTTTTATGATGGTGGTTTAGTTAATTTTGATTACTCCAAAAGTGGCTGGTTACTTTTTTTTTTGTCTTTTGATTGAATTGAAATCCATATGCAGACGCCAAGTTTCCCTATTGCTTCTGGAAGCTCAGGGGGACGGAAAACCAAAAAAAGGATCATACTTGTTTGTCATGGAAGCTTACAGACTGATAACGAGGTTTGAGACATTGTATACTAGAACTGAATCATGTTGCATTCCTTATGCTGGCAAACCATGTAGATTTGTTACTTCTGTAGTTTGGCCTTAAATAGCCAAATGCTTTGAAAACTGAATGAACCCGAACCTAATATAGACCTACCTCTCGGACACAACTGAATGAGAACAGAAAAATTCTTCCAAATGTGGTACTTCTTGCTCCACGGTGGGCGCCACAAAGGAATTCCCGAGTCACTCTCAAACTGAACATGCCAGTTTTGAGCACTATGCTGGCCGATAAAGAATTGCTCGCACCAATTGAGCCAAGCCAGCAGGCCTTCTTTCATGTCAAAGGTAAGGAACACCAATTTATAGTAACGAGGGACACCTGTCCCTCCTCTTGCTGAAAGTTAGTCCGTGCGTTGGGGAGGAGTAATGATGCAGGAATAGGCCACGTGCGGCGGAGGGTGGCGGCAGTTAATGGGTTTAACGCAGCTCGGGTGGTTGATGGTGGGGAGGAAGTCCAGACTGTCGCCGGAGGAACTTCCAAAGTTGCTAAAGGCGGCAGTGACATGATCATGTTACCCGATTCATCCTCCTGGCGTTTCTCAGACGTTAAAAGACCTCGTCGAATTGATGTTGTATCTCCTTCGTGAATTGGGTGGTAAACCTATAACAGACAATGAGACATAACTCAATAGGAAATAACTACTAACTAATGAAGTCTCATGACACCCTAACACATAACGTTACAGTTTTAATCAATTTGTTCTGTGCTAACATAACTTTTCGAGATTAAAGTGTGAAGTTGGGATATTCATGTGATTTCAAGATCATAATAAAAACACAGGTCTCCTCAACGTCGCCAGACTATGGATCAGGTTTGAGGCCTGCCTATTGCTGGAAGGTCAAGGAAGTTGGTGAACCACTGTGGCTGATTTATGCAATCCTGTGGCTGACGTTTGATAAAGACAGTTGAACTGTCACCTAAACTTGACCTATGATTGCATTTCTTGTAATTTGCGAATCGTGACAATATTACGTTGATGTTTCGTGTTGATTAACTTCTCCAAAATGGATCATACTTAGTTACTTTCACTTTTACGTAGGGTCTTTCGGTTTCCAGGAACCAGCCAATGAACATGCTAGGCGTGATTCAGGTACTTGGTTCTTATGCCATATCAGTTGGTTGATGACTAAGCTTGTCCTGAACCCAATTTGCTGTCTCTTGGCAGTCCCAGAAAACTGCTGAACTGCTTCTTGATCTTAAAGTCAGTACCATAATTAGCAGTCCTGAAACAGCTTGTAATGAGACAGCTCTAGCAATATCGAGAGTAAGTTATCTTAAAGCAGTGATTTCCATGACTTCGGGTATTGTTTCCTAGATGAATTTCCACGGTCATATAGCAAACTAATTTGCAGGTGCAAGAAGCTGCAGACTGTTTGGGTGCGGATTGTGTTCCACGTTGCGTGGAGATGAAACGAATAGATGATTTCAGCCATGAGAACTTAGTTGAAGAATCCACCAAGGTAAGATCAAGACATCCAGCGAACATGACATGACTCCTTGGTTCCCAAATTCTGATGTTTGCCTTTATCACGAAACTTCTTTTATTACCGATGTCACTTCATCAACGTAAATTACAAACAAGAGTTTCCTTTCTGCCAAGTTCAAGCTAATCATATCGTTTGCGTTTTCGGCAGCCCACGAGTAAAGCTCCACTTGATCAATCTCATTTTCTGGATACACTCACTGATGAAGCTTTATCAGCACTCTGGGACCAGTCTGCAAAAGCCTGGAAATCTTTGTTGTCTGAATTATCAGATGGGAAAGATGGTGAAAGGATTGTAGTTGCGGTCGCGAACCCCGTGATTCAAATAGCATTAATGTGCCACTGCCTAAATTTGAGCAAAGAATGGATGAGATCATTTCACCTTGATGCTGGGGGCCTCACTGTCTTGGACTTCCCAGATGGAGCAGCTGGAAGAGGCATTATCAGCTGCATAAATTACACTGCACATCTTGGAAGATGGTCCATACCAATTACAAGACCAAGATGAAGAAGAATTCTAGCTTCATCTACACTTTGCGCTGTATTGTGGCCAATTGAAATATGGATATTGGCTTGCTTCAAAATAATCACAAAGTTCACTTGCAATTTTCTGCCAATGGTATTATACAAATTGTTCAAAACAAACTAAACTCTAGATAAATAATAATGAACAAATACAACAGGGATAGTGGGGACACACTTTTCGAGGATCATCATGGACAAAGAATCATTTTATCATAATTGTTCGAACTATTTCATCATACATAAA
>SOPF01027920.1:0-21767 GCA_012979155.1 Hypericum perforatum
TCAATCTCTGTGCTTATCTGTTGTGTTGTAACCCGTGGGATGAAACTATGACCTGTTTGTTTCTTCAGCTGCCTGTAAAAATGATGATCTGTTATTTCTTGTGATTAGATACGATATTTTTGTGTGCACGGAGTTGTGGTATAAAATGGGAGTTCGTCTAGTTTTTCTTGTTGGTTTGGGAGGTGGAAAATTCGCAATTAAATCTGGCATCTTGATCATCATCATCTTTGCAGTTGTAGGCACTTCGATAATTATTTGTTTATTATCGACTCCTAACTCTATGGTCATCTTTCTTATAATCATCATTTCTATTTTCTCTCTGGTCTTCAATCTTTCCACGACGAAGATGATTCCTAATTGGAAAGAAAGTGTGTCCGTTGAAGCAAATCGGGCTAGGAAAACAAAGAAGGATGAAATCTCCCAACCAAGTTATTACTCAACTAGAATGAAATCTCTTCCACGTCATCAAAGGCTAAGAAAAGCTTGTGAACAAGGATGACATTTTATGTTATTGTTACAACAGAAGCTATGGTAACCAAAAGAATAGGATTTTACAGTTCACAGGGATAGTGCCGTTAATGACTATGTCTGATGCATTAAACAACGTTATTCAGAAAGCCAGACCGTGCGAGACACGCAAAAACTGGCCATGTTATTAAATACACGGCACGATTGGTCGTTGCATTGTTACGTCCGTATTACACCATCATCTGCAAGAAAAATTAAAGTAAAAAAAAGTGTCATACAAGAGATGATTTTATGCACTAACAGCCTTAATCAGATGGATTTTATAGAGAAACCGGATTCGAGCCACCACAGAACATTAAGTTCTAACCTTCAGAATATCCCCAAACATCCCTTGAAGGGGATTTCTGCGCTGCACTCCGTAGAATATCTCGGCAATTTCATCTAGCAACTGCACCACAACAAAGTTAAAATCAAATTGCTTTCGTGGTTCAGCAATGAGCTAACATGCAGCCACTCGGCAGACAACAAGTATGAACAGCAGTAGATCATCTAAGTCGCAGAGTAAAGTTCCAAACCTCCTGAAATGCAGGCTCTCTGTCTATACTTGACTTGTAACTGACTCTCAACATGTTAAAAAGGGGTAGAGCATCTCTCTGCAACCTGTGTATGAGAAAGGACAACAACCTTTGTTACAGAAAGTATACAAATAAGTGTGTCCCAGGGGCAATGAGAAAGATAAAGAAAGACTTCACCCGGTGCCAACTGAAGAGAGCAGTAGGCGCCGAGACTTAAAACAGAACATCAATTAGTTCACTCATATTAGAAACTTCTGTGTATTGTGGGAAAAAGACGAATATCTACTCTCTCTTTTCTAATCTTCCTTTTCGTGTCAACTTGATTCGTTGACGAGCTACATTGGTAGCTACATCATATACACATAAACAAGGAGCAAGGAAAACAGGACATACGTCTCCAGAAGATACACCACAAATTGGACTAAGTCCGACTTGAGGATGTCGTGCTTCCTTGACTGTACTGCTTTCTTTAATTCATTCATCATCAAATTAGCATCTCGAAGGTTACCCATCGCTAAATACCTGCAAAATCAAGAAGTTTGTGAAAATAATAATGTTAAAAAGAGTTTTACCGCACAAAATAAATCACACTAAGAACCAACAGGGCAGGAATCCTTACATCAGAACTGCCCTTGCAATAGCCAAATCATCTTCACCAGGATAACACTGCTCAAATAGAAAGGATAGTCATAAGACAAATGCAGCAGACAAACCACAATCAAACACGAAAATGTCAGTTCGTTGGGACTTCTTGACCATTTCTTGCAAATTATAAACTAAAATACCCACAGAAACTTCAGAGGCCCCCCTCGCCATAGAGGTTCAAGCTCAAATATCATGTACTTTTAACCTATAAACCATGTACACCTTCACAGTGTGGAAGGTACAGTTTATCTGCCTCAATAATTTGATAATAAATCTTATGAAGTGGTTCAGCTATCAAGACTAACCTTCTCCGTGAAATTCACCAAAGTAGATGCAAACTTTTTCGGATTGTTGCCCCGAATAAAGTGATACGAAACTCTAGTCATGTCCTGCAAATATGAACTGTTATTGTTGACATGGAGGTGAAGAAGGTGCAAGCTGAGCAGCAAACAAGGGAACCAAGCACCCCATTCCAACAAAGATTAATCATAGAGGATCAATGCAATTTATAAATTAGCTCAAAACAAAAACTAAGTACTAGTTATGATCCTGATCTCTCTAAAGGAGTGCTACCACTTTCAAGGTTGGTCTCAATCTCCAGGATGCATTTAGACAACGACTAAACTTGAGTTGAAGTATGCTAGAAGATCCAAAAGCAAGAAGTGGTAGCTAGGCTGGCTTACACTGCAACAAGCCAGAATACAATCTAGATCTCATCACGCATTCAAAAGAAGTAGCCAAAAAAGAGCACTAATAAGTCTGAATCATATTAACAGTTTATCCACGTCATTTCACATTCTTAAGGAGACAAGAAAGTTCTGCAATGCCAGATGAAAAACAAGTCCTATGAGGATTCTAAAGAGGTGATGGAAGTATGCCATTTTAGCAGAGACAGAAACAGGGGGCATGCTCTGTAACAAACATTATTGTTTAAGGAAATATGTGCATTATTTTGACAACATGTGGGACAGGTTAAGTTATAACTAGCAAGTATCCATCAGTTTTTGTAGGCTGACAGAGCTTCTAACCAAGGAAAAGGCAACTCGGCACAACCAGTCACATCTCGCATGAGAAGAAAATAATGGTGAAAATAAGTATAAGGGGATAATTATGACATCGAAGCATACCAACTCAGGGCATTCAGAAAATAAGTATTCAGCAAGCATAACATGTAGTTGTGGCGCTCCATTCTTATTTTCTCCAAACTCTGCAGACCACCTGTATGAGAGAATAAGTTATCCTGATTAAACCTACATACAACTAGTACAAGAAGAATTTACGTTGAGAAACAAAAGAGCACATCGTTCTATGTGCACGTGCATATCTGTTTTTTTTCCACCCAGCTGACTCTCTGTTACACTGTCAGAGAACATTCTAACAAAATGACATTCAGCCCTCTGTCGCCTCCTTACCTAATTACAAAGTCAGATTACCAACCTTTACCGTTCAACGGTAACCCAGTAAACGACAACCTACAATGAAATCCACAAACTAACTTCTAACAAACATGCCGAAGCATCTACAAATAGAACTCATCGATTCTAGAGTGGCAAAGAGTCAGTGTTTATGGTTTCTCACTTGATTGCGGCCTTCAAGTATGATGTGCAGCACTGAACACGAGTCTTTGCTGCCGATAGGATTTCAGCCATGTGTTGCTCGTCATCGTCATCTCCCAAACTTTGTGGCACGGGATCTTGGGGAAACAACTTGTATATTTTTCTGACACGATCTAACATGGATATTAAGTCATAATCAAAACGAAAGAAGGCACACTCAAGGAATCAAACAGTGGAAAGAACACGCCGAGGAAATGCACTGACCAAGTGAATCATCGTCACAAGGAATTTTAGCTTTAACAAGATTCTCCACAAACAAAACGCCCAGCTCCGAGCCACATGTAACCTGAAAAGGTTCCATTTTACACACGACAATCCACCTCAATGTTGAAAACCCAAAAAGCAAAAAAAAAAAAAAAGTAGCAATCAATCATCCAACAAGAAGGGGGATCTCAATTCTCATAGTTCATATAGTTTTGATTCCGAATCTCAACCAAACAACAACAAACCTGACCATTCTTCAATTGGAGGCACGAACCCGAATGGAGAAGATCAAGAGCCTCTTGGTGTCTGTCGGCAGCAACATATCTATAGCAGAGCCATTGCAATAAATCAGACAAAAACAAATAAATAAATAAAAGCATATTCTCTTCAATTTCTTTATACCCATTTTTCCTCTAAAAAGATGCAAGCAATTGAACAGTTTTTTTTTTGTACCTGGCGCTAATGGACTTGTACATCTGTTGGGCTCCATAGAAATCGCCTCCCTCCACCACCTTCTCCAATTTATCAATATTCTGCGACCAACCAGAAAAAAGCTTCAAGCTTGATGAAGGGATAAGGGGAACAACAACCCATTAATTATTGCAATATTTTGTACGAGTTTCGGGAATTATTACCTGTTGAGCAGGAGGAAGAGCGGCTTTCCTTGGTCGCGACATTAGAGAGACTTCTTCTTCCCTTTTCTTTTTTCTCCTTCTGTCCTTTTGTTTTTTCTGTTTCTCTTCTTGTCTAAAAATCCTTATATACTAAGGCCTTCCGAAGAAAAAGAGTTAAAAAGAGATGCCAATACTTTATCTCATGGTCAATTTTTTTTTTTGTTTTGGAAAATTACATAGATATTCTAGGGATATATATTTTTTGACATGATTTTGTGTTTCGTAAACGACTTTGTTGGTTATAAGATAACTTATCTTGTTGTGACAGAGGTTTGAAGTATTTTCCGAGTCAAAATTAGTTCTGAACATAAAAACAACGTCGTTCTTCACTAACTTATCACGCTACTTAGGATTTTATTAACCGGTTGCACATCGGAGTTGGCACATACTAAAACACTAATTAATTCCAATGCTTTGATGGGATAGTCATTCATTACACTGATTTTTTTTTTCGTTTTTTGACATTACTCTGAAAAAAAATTCTCACGGGATAAATTCTTGTATAATAGTAAACGAATATTTTTTCTGTCTTTTGTTAACTAAAATCGAGAAAAGTGCTCATATTGTCACGTGAACACCAAATCTAAAAAAAAATTATCAACAATAAATTCATAAATTTTTTTGGACATTCTATAAAAAAAAACCTAGAACATTAAGTTCCAGTTCCGAAATCACTTTACTACCCTCGGAATGACCTATTCGGCTCCTTCTCCTCCGGGACTCATAAGTCATATTCCCTCTCCGAGACATTTTTTCTTGGCCATTTTTTTGTAATTCGTGATTGTGTCTGGAGCTGGATATTTTGTGATGAGATTGATCGGTCAAAGATTTTTTCCAGCTTAACCCAAAAAAAAAGTCTTGAGTTCGAACAATTTGGAAGATATAGTCTTTCAAAGGTGCTAGTCACTCGAACTTGGATTAGTGAGCTCAGTCAGTGCTCGGATATGAGCCGGCACAGAGCTTAACACTAGTTTATAATATTGTCTGAAGATTGCCAGTTGCACTCTTCTAGCTTAACAAAAGTTTCGGGTTTGAAAGATTCACCCGATATCATGGTTGTTGAATGCTTTTCGGGTTAATTAGGAGCTCGAATACGACCCGTGAAGATGGTGGTTTCGAGTTGCTGTTGCAGGGGAAATGAGTCCACAAGCAACGAAAGCTTGTCGGGACCTTGTCAAGGCTATCAAGAAGCATATTGGGAAGGAGGAAGAGTACGAGAGGAGGCATTTGGTAGAGCATGTAACACAAGAGTTCAGGAACAATTGTGATTTGGTGGACCAGTCTGCAATTAACTAGAAGATCAGGCTTGCACGTGATTGCACTCTTCTACTAAACAGTGTGCATCATCACAAGGTATGTTGCTCTGCAAATTGTTGTAATGCTTTTCTTCGTACTTACTATTAATTGGTGTTTGTTGTTTCACCCGACCCGGAATCGTTTACGCAATTTCGACAACTGTCTTATCTGATTACTAGGATTTGCTGTTCTCGTACAACATTGCTGTCGATCGATCCGATGAAATGAAAAGAATACTGGGGAAGTCTGCTTCGAGTATCGGCCTTCGGCTTCCAGAGGTCTACCAGCTTTGATCATCATCTGCAGGACATGATGCTTTATCATCCCATTTGTTACAAGGACTCAAATTTGGATACATCTGAGGGGCTAGTGGGAGGAAATATGTTTACCATTCAATCAAAACATGATTAAGTTTGAACTCTCAACTTATGTCAAGGCTATCAAGAAGCATATTGGGAAGGAGGAAGAGTACGAGAGGAGGCATTTGGTAGAGCATGTAACACAAGAGTTCAGGAACAATTGTGATTTGGTGGACCAGTCTGCAATTAACCAGAAGATCAGGCTTGCACATGATTACACTCTTCTACTAAACAGTGTGCATCATCACAAGGTACATTGCTCTATGCTTTTCTTCTTACTTACAATTGTGTTTGTTGCTTCGCCTGACTGGAATCGTTTACGCAATTTTGACGGCCGTATCTGATTCGTAGGATTTGCTGTTATCATACAACATTGCTGTCGATCGATCCAATGAAACGAAAAGAATGCTGGGGGAGTCTGCTTCGAGTGTCGGCGTTCGGCTTCCAGAGATTTACCAGCTTTGATGATCATCTCTAGGTGATGATGTTTTTTCATCCCATTTGTTAGAAAGATTCAAGTTTGGATACATCTGAGGGACTAGTGGGAGGAAATATGTTTACATGATTAAGTTTGAACCCTCAACTTATGTCAATTCATTCGTCTTGTGTAATTTTTCCCAAAAGCTAAATAAAGAGATACAAATTGTCGGTGTCTCGGTTTCAATTGCTGGGTTGGTGATGTTACGGTTAGAAACAAATTGTTGGCGACTTCATGGACAAAACAATTTTGAAAGCTACTAACAAGCACTTGGTTGAGTGGTAAAAGTATCATTCCAGTTTAACCAAGGTCTCGAGTTCGAAATTTGAGAACGCAAAAGTGTTAAAAATTTTGTTGGGAGAGCTTTACCACCCCTAGAAGTTCCACTTGGCTCGAATCTGGATTAATCGGTCAGTGAAGTCGGATCACCAGTTGATTTAAAAAAAAAAAATTTGAAAGCTCGTTTATGCAGTTAGCCCATCATTAAATTTGGGACAAAACCAACAAACAGTCATTCATCAGACAAGTTAGCTAGTCAGACATTGGCCGAGGCTTAATTTATGTAACCTTATGACCATCCAACCAAAATTTCATAGATAAACAATATGTCACGATTTGTCCAGGAAAAAAAATACACCAATCAATGTGCCGCTCGTTTTTCGATCTTGGCTTGTGCGATTTTGCGATTTTTATTGGTTTCGATCCAAATCCAAAACTATTATTTGACTTGTTAAAAAGGAATCAGCTAAAATATTGCAAAACTACCATGAACGTGTCACGATCGTTGCGGCTTCGTCAGCCCACGTCGCATGTGTTCTTTAGGCTCCCTCCCATATTTTTTTGCATATCACGCCTCGTTCTTTACTTGACCCTATAGTCGCTCTTCTCCACTTATAGAAAGAATTTCACTAATTTTACGTACTTTTAGAAAGTTGTTAATTTTTTATCCGAGAGCAAAGAAAAGAGAGAAAGAAAGATGGGTTCAGAAACGTTCATAGAGGTGGTACTTGCAATTCTCCTACCACCAGTTGGTGTCTTCCTGCGTTATGGATGTGGAGTAAGCATCTCCTTCTTCACACCTGTCTTTTTTTTTCAAATATTAAATTATAACAATTTTTTCACTATTTGATCTAAACACTTTTTTTTTAAATAAATAATTCAGGTGGAGTTCTGGATAGATTTGCTGCTCACCATACTGGGATATCTACCAGGAATAATATATGCCGTTTATGTATTGGTTGTATAGTACATAGATTGCACCAAGTTTGCTAATTTTGTATCCTCGCTCCGACTTTTGAAATTTCGTTATCTTGCTTGTGAACATTCTCCTTATTTGACGAGAAAATAATCGAGTTATTAACGTCCTAGTAAAATATGTTTGCTCAAAGGATTATACAACATTATTCCTCGATCGATCCTATTACGTTATGACTATGTAATACTAGATACTTTGTTGTTCAGTATTTAGGACACAAACAATTGGAGCAAGAACTGTAATGTCTTGAACAGATCATAAACATAACAATGGGACTTCTTTGATGCAAATGAGATCATAATACGATGCAACAATTTACTCCTAAAGGCAAAGCTACAGACCAAGTTCGTTTGTGTAGCTGAAGGTCTCCGATCAAAGACCAATGGCTTCCAAGTTACTGGTCAGGTCCTTCACTTGGTTGGCTAGACCAGCCACATTCTCTTTATTCTCGTCATCGTCGACGACCGTTTCTCCGGGACCTGCCACCTTGACGATATTATTGCCTCCCGCGAGTTGCCTATTCTTTCTTAAGCAGATCCCAGCCTGGCCCTTCGAGGTGGCCGCATCAACAACGTTCGAGATATTGAATTCGATCATTGGAGGAGATTTTGGGACCCTTTTTGGTGCGGAGGAAACTGAGTTCTCCTACACAAAAGAAGGCAGCAAGGTCATGAACACTGTAAGAAAATGCAGGTTAGGAACCATTAGCAATGAGATGTTTTTGGTGGGACGTACTGCATCGAAATATCCAATCTTCGGTGATGGCATTCTGAGGCCCGAGGATCTCGAGTTCCTCAGGACATTCTCAGAAACAGGGCTAATCCTCGAGGTTTTGGTATTCATAGCAATGCCGATGAGACCTTTCCCATGATGCTTGTTTCCACATTGGCCGTGACTGTTATGGCTCTTCGAGTCTGATACTTGAGATGCAACTGGCGTACCCCTACAGCGAGAAGTTTCAGGGCTGTCACTCGGAGGCTTGTTTGGTCTTTGCTTCGATATGGCCAATGGCGAATGTAGAGGCCATCGATGGACAGAATTAGCCGGAGAGGCACAAGACAATGAAACGGGAGTGGATGGTGAACAGGTGGAGTCAATAGACTTATTCAACTTGCTTTTGCTTAAAGCTGAAGCTGAATGACACTGTCCTGCTGTTCTCCTTGACGGGTCTGAACCATGAACTAAATCAATCGAACTTGACAGCGAAGCTTTGTTACGTAAGATCACTCTTTTTTCTGCAACAACCACACGTAAATTCATGATGAAATTATTGCAACTTCCTGTGATATAACCACAGGTTTGAATTTCTTACCAGCTACTGCAGTTGCAGTTTCTTTTTTCGTTGAAATCTTTGGACTGGGAGTTGTCAATTGCTGCTTGGAACTTCCTGATCCCTTAGGAGGCCTGCAGGAATACGACAGGCTCAAGTGCCTGTTCGAAGCTACGTTCTTCGACTTGTTCTTCGGCTTGCTCCTACCAATCCGATGTCTTTCATCTGTTTTCGGTTTGCAAGCCGAGGTTGCCACATTGGATGGTGGTTCATTGTGCACGGAGGTGGTAATATCGTCACAAAAACTAATCTCCAGGCTGTCCAGGGAGTACGTGTCGCTAAGTGCAGTCGAACTCGAATCGACTGACCTCCATATCTCCTCTTTGATGCCGCGAAGCTTGCCCGACGTTCTAAAACCTCTATTCACAATGCATAATTCCTCATCATCCAGAACTCCTAGAATCACCAACAGGATCAGTTGCGAGTTCATCCATTATAAGTCAGATGAACACAACTGTCGAGATTACCTGGACTATTGAAAAACGAACTGTCCCAAGCCAAGCTCTTCCGCGCAGTACTTTCTGCGCTCTCTAATGGCAAATGCTTTGGCCCTTTGCACGAATCGGCATCTCGAAAATTGAGGGTATCGAATAGTTCATCGGCATCAAGAACTCCTGAGATGAAGCAAGTTTAAGAAGCATTCGAAAAAACGATCCGGGGTTTGATCTATGGAGCCAACCAACCTGGACTAGTGAAGAATGCACTATCCCAGGCCAAACTCTGGCGAAGATTGTACTCGGATCGCGGCTGTACATCAGCAGAATGTTGCGTATCTTTCGGGTTCATGGCCATAGCTTCAACTGCAGACATGTCAACCTTCTTCCTGTTGGCTGCTGGATCACCAAAAACTCAGCAAAAAGCATTCCATTGACCAAGAAACGTATAATTCTTGGGATTAACACAAAGAAATATTAATTCGCAAACTGGGTCCTCTTCAGTTTTTATTGAGTAAACCAGCAATCAGTTCTTTGTAATATGTCAATACTGTGAAATCCCAGAACTCGTTACAGGAATTTAAATCTATTACTACGACCAAATCCAATAAGCAAAAATTACCTGAAAATGTAATCTTCTGGGGATTATTGTTGGAGGCCATTCTTGAATCATCAAGATCCTTTCTTTACTTCTAAATACTTCTTCTTCTTCTCAAATGACGGGTAATTAAGGGACACACGAGGAGACGAGATTTGAATTGGTGAATTTTTCTGAGGAATGGAGGGAATAAATTCGGCAATTAAAGAAAGTAATTAAGACTAAAAAACCAATTAGGTAACGCCCTATGACAAATCATAATTAATTTTCTTTCTGAATAATAACATGCCAAATTCTTCGTGGGACTGAAAAAAATGCGGGCTTTTCTTATGTACAACGTTTTACAAAATTTTCAAAATGTATAACTTTTGTATAATAATTTTAAAATATGGAAGCCGAACTGTTGATATTCTTATTGTGACAAAAAAGTCGGTGGAGAAAGAAGGTCTGTACAATTTTTTTTTTGTTAGAAACACAATTATTAGCTTTTTTTTATCAAACCCCGGACTGTAAAATATAATAAAATTAGAAATTCAAACAAACTAAAGTATTCAGAAAATGTAACCGATTCATGAGATTATCAACGAGATTATCACTAACTGATCTTTTTATCTACGACTCTTTAACATTTTTGAGTTAAATATTGTCAAAATTTTATTTATTATTTCTTGATGATATAAATAGAGTATATGTTGATTTTGACTAAATTTAAAGTAAGATATAAATAGAGTCAAAGGTAGAATACGCATCTTATGAATTCCTAATATATTCTTATCTTTTTATCTTACTTAAACTCTATCATAACTGATACTAAATCATTTTATCAATAAAGTGTAATAGAATTTTCAAATATACATCAAGTATTAATGAAATCCACTTCTCAAACTCCATGCACATATAATTTTATTTTATTTATTAATACATTTTATATTTTATGATTAATTTTTATGTATATGTATTAATAATTTGCAAAGAAGAAAATCGTTTTTCATTTTTTTTATTGAATGTTGTTGTGTAAGGTATAAACTATCTCATTTAATATATTTGAATTTAAATATATATTTGAAAATTTATGTTTAAAAAAGTTATTGCATTTATAAACTCGTCCGGAGAAGAAGATGCTATGAGAATTCTTTTAATGTTTCTCTGGAGTCCCTATTTTTTAAAAAATTATTTAGCCATCCCTGTATTTTAAAAATATGTTGGTCTTGGGTCCTTTGTTGGCTTCATCACTCATTTTTTTCATTTTTTGTCATGTGATATTACTATTTTATCATAAAAATACAAAAATAAGATAAAATTTGTTCGTTTTGTGAAGGGTAAAATAGTAATTTCACATGACAAAAAATGAAAAAAAATAGGCTGATTTGGTCGGTGGGGACTTAAGACAAACATTTTCTCATAAAACAGGGATGGATTACTCATTAATGAGAAAGAAGGGACCCGATAAGAGAATTATGTTAAGTCCAGAGATTAGAGAGTAATTTGCCCTAAAACGAAACATAGTTACATAGGTAAATGAAATCATTTTAAGATATTGGAGGACATAATCGTCAACTTAAACATACACGAGAGTCTTGTGAGTAATTTGCCCCATTTAGTTTTGTCGTGTAGTGCTATCTGTCCCCTGTAGCAGAGAGAAACAGGACAACATCCCACTCCACTCGGGTTGGGTGCTTCTGCTCTCTCTCTCTCTCTCTCTCTCTCTCTCTCAATCCCAACTGAGCAAATAAATAATTAAATAAACACAACTATATTTCTTTTTCTTTTTCTTTTTTGAAACCAAACACAACTGGATTTCGAAGAAGCCGGAAAAAAACCCAAACCCTCAAGTTGGTGTCCTTGCTAGATCCGACAAGGTACTTCCAGAAATCCTAACCCCTTCGTCTCTATTATTAATTTCATAACCTAAAGTTTGAATCTTTCTGCTGCTTGTAGTGGATTATTATCCAAAGTTTCTTCCTTTAGCAAGTCTTCATTAGGGTTTATCACCGAGCTTGTTAGCTCATTTGTTTTTTTGAAATTCGAGCTTGACCCAGGTTCTGTTTACCATGGAGGAGCTAGAAGAGAAGGTTGTTCTAGCTGGTAGTTGTGTCGAGGGATCTTGTAGCGAGGAGAGGATTGTTGCTGAGTCTGTCTGCGAGGGTCCGGATGTGGGTTTGGGTGAGGTTGGAGGATCGTTGACCGAGTCGAAGGTAGAGGTTAGGGCTGCTGACTCGGAGGCTGCGGCAGACGGTGTTGGAGGTTCTTCTGTGGTTGAGGGCACAGAACTGGTGTCGGTTGTAGAGGAATGGAATTTGGAGGCCGAGGTGGTGAAGGTCGGAGCAGAGACGCCTGGGCAACGGGAGGATGTTCCTCAAGGTAAGATTGTTGTTGAAAGTGGCGCAGAGGGATGTTTGGCAGTTGTGGGATCTTCTGGAGGTGAAAATGAGGGCGATAAGCACACATCAACTGCTGTTGAAGGCAACACTGCATCCGTGGATGATGAAGATATGACATGTCCCGACGTTGAAGGTATGGACACTGATGCTTATAATGAGATTTATTTTTCATTGGACGACCTGCAAGAGATCACCGAGACAGCCAACGGTATCACTGAAAATCACCATAATGCACTTGCAGATCAACTTCTTCCCTATCAGCCAACTGAAGTACTCGTCGGGCATGAAGTTTCATGTTCTGTCAAGAAGCTTCAGAATTCTGAAGCTGAGGAACTTAAAGCTGCTCCTCACCGGCTGAAGGTTGAGGCTGCTAATGGAGCAGTGGTAAAATCCAGCAATTCATCTCTAGATTTGGCAACTTCAAATCAATCTGCTGCAGTGGGAAGCAAAGTTTCTGCAGTGGATCGTAAGGTATCCGACAGTGCTAAAACAACAGATGTTGGATTAAAAAAGTATGCTAGAACTTCTCGGAAAAGCCATCATGCACTCTCTGTCAAAGATGAAGGACCCGAGCCTCAGCTAGAGGCTGATCAATCTTTTGACAAGGATGCAGCTCATGGTCCATTTCAGGTTGAATCAGAAGAAGGCGGGAAAATAGAATCTCATGAACAGGTTGCTTGCCCAGAGCAGGTTCTGTCGGAGGATAGTCACGGCCTTGAAACAGCATTCATGAGCTCAGATACAACTCAGGCCATTGATAGTGCTGGAGGAGACGGTAAGACAAAAAGTGAAGAAGACTTCAAGAACAGTCCGGTTGAGGATATTCCTGAGACTGGATCCGGCATGGTGCAAAAACTAACTGTTGATGATCAGATTGAGTATGATGAATATGATGATGATTCAGGAGAGGGCTCAGAGACGGAAGTTGATGAACAGGGAAGTGAACCTGAACACCCCAACAGCCTTGATAAGAAATCTGGTAGGCGGGCATCAGTTGGTTCTGTTACCTTTTCCAAAGGAAATCAAGTGAGTTTCCAGCTGCAGCATGATGATAAAGGCGAGTTTTGTGTGTCGGATTTGGTGTGGGGTAAAGTGAGGAGCCATCCATGGTGGCCCGGTCAGATTTTTGACTTATCAGATGCGTCTGATACAGCAATTAAGCATCATAAAAAAGATTGCTTTTTAGTGGCTTATTTTGGTGACAGGACTTTTGCATGGAACGAAGCATCTTTGCTCAAGCCTTTCAGGTCTCACTTCTCCCAGGTTGAGAAGCAAAGCAACTCGGAAGCATTTCAGGATGCGGTTAGTTGTGCTTTAGATGAAGTTTCAAGAAGAGTGGAGTTGGGGCTTTCTTGCCAGTGTACACCAGCAGAGGACCAGGAAAGAATCAAGTTTCAGATAGTTGAAAATGCAGGAGTTCGGCCTGAATCAAGTGTTAGAGAATATGTGGACAATTCTCTCGGTGCTGACTTATTCAAACCTGAGAAGCTGGTTGAATATATAAAAACATTAGCACAGTCTCCTACTGATGGGGCTGATAGGTTGGACCTTGTGATCGCCAAATCTCAGTTGGTGGCCTTCTATCGCTCAAAAGGCTATCGTGAGCTCCCTGAATTTCAGTATTTCGAGAATAAAGATGGTCTGCAGTTTGAGGATGAAGTGAGTGCACAATTACCAGTTTCACATGATGAGGAGAATTCTTCAACCCAGACAAGCTCTTATCACAAACGGAAGCATAACCTAAGAGATGGTGGGTATATAAGAAAAAAAGGAACATTTATAGCTGAATCCCTCAGGGAATCATGGGATTCCTTTGACGACGAGTTTGATTTGGCTTCTCCTTCTGGCAAGAGACAAAAGGGCTCCGAGTCTTTTGTTGATGAGTACCCCGAAGAGAGAAAGACTGCGTCACTCGCAAAGGTTACTCCTATTCCCAAGCCATCATTTAAAATTGGGGAATGCATCCGTAGAGTTGCTAGCCAAATGACTGGTTCTCCTTCTATCTCGAAAAACACTAGGCAGAAGCCAGATGGAAGCGTTGACAAAGTTGGTAGTGGATCTGATGGTTTCTTGCCGCAATCTGAGGATTCAGAGATGAAGGAAGTGTCTACTGCAACTGAAGATTCCTCACAACGCGACTTGCTTGCTCAGCTGTTATCAGCTGCTGAGCATCCTGCTGGCAGCTATAGTGTCTCCAACGTTATTATCAGTTTCTTCTCAGATTTTAGGAACTCGGTAGTTATCAACCCTGATGATAAAGATGGGAGGACCAGAGAATTAGCTTATATGGGTGGTTCGCCTGAAATGTTTGAATTTGAGGATATGAGTGACACATATTGGACAGACAGGGTCATTCAAAATGGTTCTGAAGAGCAACTACCTCGTAGAGGTCGGAAACGGCAAAACCAAGCTGTTCCTGTCAAAGTAGATAAACGATATCGGCATTCAAGCTCAAAGAAACAGCATTTGGACGATAATGGTGATGTGGCAGCGGACAAGCCATCTGATTATGTAGATGAGAATGCACCGGCAGAACTTGTGATGCATTTCCCAACTTCGGATTATGTTCCTTCTGAAACAAACTTGAACAGGATGTTCAAGCGATTTGGTCCTTTAAAAGAATCCGACACTGAAGTGGATAGGAACACTAACAGAGCACGGGTAGTGTTCAAGAAGTGTCGCGATGCCAAAACTGCATATGGAAGTGCTACAAAATTCAACATATTTGGCCAAATGCTTGTCAATTATCATCTCAACCACTCTATTTCAGTACCGTTTAAGACTCCAACTATTGTGACAACTCAAGGTGAGGAGGATGGAACATTGTTTCTGGACTATTAAAGGCTTAGTTATGGTATTCAGGTACATACTTCTCCTGTAACTTCCAAACACCTAGTCTCTGATTCCTTCATAATTGCTGTAGATGCTGAATTTCCAAATACCAATTTTTGTTTTTAGTTTTTGCCTCAAATAGTACTTAGTTTCTGTGGTAATTTGGCAACATCTAGAACAGGGTTTATTAATTTGCAACTTAAGTCACGGTTGAGTTGTACCAGATGAGTATTAATCACAATTTTTATATACATTGTGGAAGCCTGTATACCATATGCAACTGGATCAGATCTGCAAGAGTTCTGTGCCAAGGCTGCATCTTCCTGCCAATAAATAATGCTCTGCATTGTACTCCTATGATTTGAATAGCTCGCAGCTTGTCTCTTCTATCCCATTCTTGCACTTTGCTATTCTATAAGATTTCAATTCTTGTTTCTTACACAAATTGGCCATCTAATTGCGCTATGAGCATCTTAATGGTATGATGGAATCATGGTACTCTATCCTGAAAATTTATTATTTCTTTAGTAAATGTGCAGGACGGAAAAAGGTTATCTTTACCTGTCTTTTGTGAATTATTTATTTCTGTCCTTCGATGTGTTCTGAAAATTTATTCTGCTTTTGGGATTGATCAACTTAAGTTAAATGGAAAAGTATTATTTAGCTTCATTGTCTAGATTTAAGCTGTGGAATTCGTAGTTTATGTTGATCTCGTAAATAATCGGCATGCCTCGAGCAAAGTGGTCTACTGCATGCATCTTCAATTCGAGAGGGGCCTACGAGTTGAATTGCATGTTTGGACTCTTGTTGTTGAACACTATAGCCTAGGCTGGCTTTCTAGTCTTGTTTTTGTTTCAGTTTTACATGATACCTCTTCTATTTTGCAGACCATGATAGAAAGGCGAACATCTTGCGGAGACCAACGCAATGCAGCCGAGACCAATTTCCGTTGCTCATTCATATGATATGGATTATAAGGCTGATAGTTCCTTAGTTCACCTGTTTAGCTCTTCGCATCAGGCATAAAAAAAAAGTGTAGGCGTCTTCATTTGGCTGCTTTGTATAGTAGCATAAATCGTAGCTTTAACCTTTTTGCTTAGTAGTTTGGGAACTTGGTAAGAGGAATCACGGTTAAAGACTGCTACTTTCTATTGATTATGGATATCGATCTAAAGCTTGTTATAGCAAGCGTTGGTTATCAGGCCGCCTTCATGAATGTTGCAAGTTAGCTCCCCTGTGAGACGACCTTTCAAAAGGAAGCAACAAGCTCATTAAGCGGTAGCAGCATTCTTCTTACAATTTGGGTCGGTTAGGCCGTCGTACTTTTCGTTGATTCGTAGGTTCTAGAGGTTCGGAAGCAACAAGCCTGTCTTAAGTGTTGTCTCTACTGTGTATGGTTCATCCTTCGTCCTCTCCACTCTCCAGGTACCCTCTTGCTGCTCTTCTATATCCTTATCTTTGGATTTCTGCTGATACATTATGTGTCGAAGGTAGGACCATATGAAAGTTCAATGAAATATGTGTGGCCCCTGTGCTCGGTCACTTTTGCCGGTGTCACGAACTTTGGGAAACCACTTCTCTTTTCGTTAACTTGCAAGCTTAACATTCCCATGCACGCTAATGCGAGTATGTGAATACACGGTGTTACGTGTTGTATCCGTCTTGTTATATGTTTCAAGTCACAAATGATTCGGGACTCCCAATGCGTTGTGCATGGGTGGCGTCGCGTCATTGGCGAGATTCGTATCGACCATAGTCGTAAAAATCAAAGCACAATGTAGAGATATATCATATCGAAAGTTATAACGAAGTAGTAGTAGTTGCAACTAAAAACATGAAATTGAATCCCACAAGACGTGCACATAGACGCTGGACTCCTTGGTTACAACTAGTGAATAGTTGAAGAGGGTGGAGATGTTAGGTAAATGAAAGAATCTTATCAAACACCTAAGAATGATAAATGGCTATTTTGAAGGAATTAATTATAATAATCAATGGAATGAATGGAAAATGCAGTGAACCAGCAACAGATTTGGTTAATAAATAATAATGAGCAGTCGCCACCTTCCTCCTCCAATTAGAACAACTTCTTCACTGGCTGCAAATTGTACCTACTACACAGCCAAGCAAACCGTACATGTTAGGACAACGGAACATAACAAATTTAATATTAACAAAACAAATACATAGTAACTCAGAAATGAAAAAGAGTGTCTTGTTTACATGCTCACTCCAATTTTGTTACCAACTTAATAATGAATGATCAGAACTATGTAGAATTGAAAGAAAATAAAATAAAACAATCAAAAATAAAATCATACATAAAACTACATTTAGCTGTTCCAATCTAATCCAATCCATGGCACTAGGTAGTGGAAAACCACTATGTACTTGATCAAAAAGAACATTTTCCTAAGTGAGGCCACGTGGGGTTATCCAGCTAGCCAGTTGGGTTCCAGAACAATGGCACGTGACCCTATGATTCCTTGGTCCATGTTGACCAGAGGAATTAAGCATCTTGCCATGTGACATCATTGAGACGCAATAATAACTCCCGCCAGAAAAAAATTACATGTCCACAACTTTGGTAACAAAAAAAATCAAAATTTAACTAATCAAAATTTGAAATCAAATAAAATTTTTAAATTTTTAATAAAAAATTTAAATTGTTGTATATTTAATGATTCTAAAATAGATTCTTTTGAAACCATTTAATCAAATACATGTCGGTATATCGTTGTTTATGTTAGAGAATATTGTTACATGCATACAGGTCTTGAGTTCAAATTATATCTATTTATCATATACATGTCTTAAAACTAACTACAAAACAAGCAACAATCGTGCATACAATTCGATAGTATGTGCGTAGAGATATAAAAATAATTATAGCAAATTGTGTTGTAGTGAAATGAGAATGTGGATGAGAGGTATTACATTAATTTACCTGTGTTAGGGGCGACGACGATGGATGGAGGTTTGGAGATGATGGTGGGGACGGTGGCGATGTGGCCGGAAGCGGCAGTGGCCGGCGGAAAGACGTGGGCCGGCAAGCCCATTGTTTGGGATTGGTTGTGGAAGTGGTAAAGAGGATACATCGGCACCAATGCATTGCCTCCTCCTCCCACGTAACCTTGCCCCGGATACATCTGACGAGAGTAATGCCCGTTCATGTTCATGTTCACGTAGCCCCCACTTGTGTAATTCACCTTCGCCTACAATTAATTTCACAATCATCATTAACGATTTTTGTCGGATATAAAGATTTTAACATGTTAAGTTAGTTCGATCTACGTGGTCTCAGGTTCACGACTCGTAAGACAAATTGTTCAAACCTTTACCGGTGCAAGTATGTTAACGTGCAAACTTCAGCTCAATAGTTCAAAAGGTTATTGTTAAGGTGGTGTGTTGAGATTATGACATTGAGTAGTTGTTTTGTTTATAGATGTGTGTTGAGATTATCTACTCATTAATTAACAACTTAAGATGTATTTTGGGTTGGATATGAAAATTTTAAAGATATTTTTTTGGAAAAGGAATATGGTAAAAGAAATCCTGATTGCTGATGGCTGAACAAAAGAGAGGTTACATGATTGTAGCTGATGTCATTGGCCATGTAACTTGGAGTATACCTGGATCAAATTAGAAACCACAAAAGTTAATGTTTGTACATTAATTAGAACTCCACACTAAAAAACGACGAAATTAATAAGAATCCTTAAATATAATATTTTAGTGACCATCACAATAACGTATGTTTTGGTGAAAATAGCAAACAGACCCGTAATATGGAACGGGATGGTGGTTTTGCTGATGATATAGAGCCGACGCCGGCGAGCCCGCCGGATAGTACCACGTTTGGACATGATTTGTTGTTGGCGCCGCCGTTGAAGTGGACCTCGGACCAACAGCTATCGGAGCTATTAACCAAAATATAAGTTCAAGTAAACTTATTTTTATTGTTCGTTTTAAATAGTCAGACTAATGTAGTGTCGAATTCTTAACAATGACCCTATATATAAATATATGGATTATTCTCTGATTTAAAAAAAAAAGAGAGTGTACCTTGTCGAGGAGGAGGGGAATTAGTCGATCTAACACGCCGGGCACCAAGAGAGGCTAGGTTGCAGTTGGCCCGCGACCACTGATGATCAGTGTTGCATCCTCACACGCCCTTTTCGCCGCTTCTGCTTCCTTGAATGTAAGCTACCAATTATTCACATTTCCAAAGAAAATTAGAAACTTGTAATTTATAAACGAATTTCACACTTTCACATCGTCAATATGCCATATGATGAAAGTATGAAGATAACAATATATTGTTATCACGTTACATTATCGATATCCGATACAAAATTTTAAGACAATTGGTTTTGTATTTTTGAGCTAAGATTTGATATTAAAAATCAAGAATATTGTATTCTATTTAAGGAGTAGCTCTTTATTATGTTCATTACTACTAGACTGACTCTTATCAGTTCACGGATAATTAGCGATATGATAATCTCGACACAAGTTAAAACACTTACAAAGCCATAACCCTTGGATCTTCCGGTGACTTTGTCGCAAATAATGACAGCCTCTAAGATGTGACCATACTTGTCAAAGTGCTCCTTCATCACATCCTTGGGTGTCTCCCATGCCAACCTACCAACGAAGACCTTGGTCAACGTCTTATCACCAAACGGCCCCACGTTACCGGCGATCGTCATCTCTTCTTCTGTTGCTAGTCGTTCTTGTTTCGATGTGGGAAAAAAAGAGAGAGAGGGAATGAGAGGGTTTGGGAACAAAGTGAGAAGTGTAGTGAGGGGGTTGATATAAGAGGATGCTTTAAGACAGAAAGGCATACACGTTAGATAAGGTAAACTTTGCGTATGTCATCACCAACTTGATCGTAAACCCACCAAGCATGTAATATTATAACATTGCCATACATTCATGTTATTGGTTAACTTGTTTATAATTCTAATAATTGACAACTTAATAAAGTTAAATAATTAGTTTAACGCTCTATGATTAACTTACTGATGAAGTGCAATCAAATAGTATAGTGAATAAGTCTATTTTTAGTACGAAAAATTTGTTGACGACAAAAGTAAATAATGCTAAAACATGAAAGGGTTTTACCGATAAAGACGAACTGAGCACGATACCTTCATGAATCGACTGCCATATACAAGATTATGGTTCTTATGAAGATCTAACTAGTACCCGGAGTCGTCTAATACATCTGCTTAATGTTTTCGCTCATTAAGTTGACAAAACTAAGATCGTAAAGGCTTAAGTTACTAATTAACGCTTTCGCTCATTAATTAGGCTTGAAACCAAACTAATCTCAATTATGATGATTCCTCCTAACGGGTTATTTTTACGATATCAAGATGTCTCATTAATATCTAAAAAAATATACTAATTGATTCTTCCACTAATTTGAGTGTCTGTCGGTCCACTCTCGTCAATTAAAATCATAACCTAGGTGATTAAGCTAGGCTAAGTATTAAGAATATCAATTAATAACTACCACAAAAGATATTCGAACTATAACTTAACATAAGCAATCAATCACATAATTAGGACACTGCACTCACAAGAGAACTACTCACTACGCATAATTATGATGCACGAGATAATTAAAGACATAACAAGAGATAGAGATAGAAAATCTTAGTCTTCAATTGATCTCAAAAGTTGCTAGGAGAAGAGTCTCAAGAAGTGCTAGGAATTCCTCCACCCCTAAGAGGGGCTGGGAATTCATCCATAGGCCTAAAATAAGGAAATAGCATAAAATATAATATTCTAGAGCTAAAATAGGAAATCGAAGTCACCTAAAACCAAAATGGGATCAAAACATGATTACACAGGGGATTTTCATTGGGTCCAGTGACTGCTGAGAGGCCAGCGATCGCTATGCCTGCGAGTCTGTCAACCTCGTTATATTTTCGTATTTTCTCTTTTTGTCCATCTTACGCTCTGAATTTGACCTTGACTATTAGAGATCAAAATGTAGAACACTCTTCAAGCTTTCCAACGATATCTCATATAAGCAAATCCAATGCTTAAGCACAGAGTTATGATGCCTGCATTATGGTCTCTTGAAATTACCCAACCAATGCCCTCCATAGAGCTTCACTTCCTATCACAAAACACGATAAAGGCTAAAAGTCTACTCCAAAATTCAAATACATGAAAATGACATAAGACTCATTAGAACACAATGAAAGTGATCACAAAATATGATCAAACATGTACAAAATACATGACAAAACATAAGTGTTTATGCACTCATCATAGAGATAATGATTATATTATATTTAGGATTATTATTAGGAGTGTTGATTTAGTTTTAGATTAATTTTAATAGTTTTATTTGTATACAACAAGAGCTAATTATCCAGCAGGAGCTAGTATATTTGCAATGAATATATTTTCTTTCAATTTTGCGAAAAATCACATAATTACTCAATGAATTGCTAAAAGTCTAATTATACTAATTGCTAATTATACTAATTTCTAAAAAAATGGCATATGCTAAAATTTAACATTTTAATAAATAAATGTTTTTAGTGAAAAATTCTAATTAAGATGTTATAAGAAAATTTACCAGAAGAACTTTATTGTTTTT